>JAMKCH010006026.1:0-57291 GCA_023653785.1 Ophioderma brevispina
CCATGCATGTACCCCAGTTATGCCTGATTTAGAGGGCTGATTTTACATGCAGTTTGTTACAGATGACATCACATATTGTGTTTGCAAACAAGCAGTAAAGGTCATTTTGGGAGTCATAATGTCACATATTGGAATTCTTAACCACAGAACTGAAGTCATGATTAACTAAATAAACAATGATCACAGAGGAGGGTCATTTGAAGTAGTTGCAGGATGATCGCGAAAATGTGTTGAGACGATAAACATGTGGAAATTTGTTTTAAATTGGAACAAGTGTGTAAAATTCCATAAACTACTAGTAATTCAATGTAGGGGGAAAAATCACCAATGTTTTCTAAAAATGTTGCATTTGAAAAAAATTCTCATACTGTCTCACAGCAATTGACACATGATGACGATCTCAAATTTATTATAAAGGTGATTGGGGTAAACACAGTCGGCTAACAACTATTAATAATGTTTGCAATCCAATATTGCACTTCCAAAATCGGGTATTTGAAGGTATTTTCAGTTTCTTTCATAATGGTCAGAGAGTTTACCCTACACAGTCAATTCTCATGGTAGTTACCTCGCAGCTATACCAAGTAGACGCAGATTACCTACCCACTAGATGTACACTCACCAGGATTCTATTTAATTTGCTACATAGGACGGAGTATCTGCCCTTCGCGGAGTAGCTACGTGGCTGTACACGGACTCTCAGCACGCACAGTATTTTTCATATGGCAAATTTTTGGGTTTTTTTTTTTATATATTTTTGACAATATTTGCATTTTTTAATTAAATGTGGGGGGGGATTTGAATTTTGTTAAGATTTTCATCAAAACAACGATAAAAAAGCTTAACAGGACACAAGTTGTATAGAGCCCTCCTTTCATCCACTATAAAATGGCATCCTAGTAATCGCAGGGTAGTCGCTTACGTGGGGTACCTGATGTCTCTCCGATACTGGTCGACATGAACAACATATCCACCTTTTCACCACCTAGTGGGCAACTACAGGGTATACATTGGCGTAGGTACTGTTGAGTAGCCACATCACTGTAGACCTAAAACTCTTGCCACTTTGGAAGCCCGATCTTGCAGGTACTGCCTCGCAATTAGCCTAGTGGTACTGTGCAGTAGCTGCCGTGGTAGGCACCGTGTAGCTGCCGTATAGGTTACCACGCAAATAATGAAAACGGGCGTGTAGGTAAGGTGTTGTTAATTTTCAATGAGATAGGGTTATGTCAAAATGGAATACGTTACATCTTAAATTAAGTAACATGTTCGTTGTTTTTTTTCCGCTTTTAAGCCACCTCATCCTTTTATGACTGTTCATATTGGGTGGTGCGTGACTGGTGGTGTGTGTGTTAAGAATTTGAAAGTACTGATTATATGGTAAACAATAGTGTAAAATGGGAACAAAAAAAGTTGTAGGAGATCTTGTACTGACAGAAAATTTTCCATTTGACAAGCTCAGTGAATAATACTTTTAAGCTTTTTTTCATTGGAGTCGATGGTGACAGGTGGAGAAAGTTGATGGAATGGGGTGGCCGGAGTCAGTGGTTGATTGGAGCGGGAGTGTTGGTAGCTGACAGGAGGGGAATGAGGGGTATGCAGGGTTGGTGGAATTGAATTTTGGAAGTGAGGAATGGTGGGTGACAGACAAAGTCCGTATAATCTTTTCAAATGAACATCGAAATGTTTGGAGCCAAAAATAAAAATGATACAATTTTGCTGATTCAAAACATCGAAAAATATCATCAAAATTCGTATTTTGGTATTTTGTTAATGGCTAGATTTGATAACATAACCTGCAAGGGTGGCTGGGAATCTGTGTATAAGGACACAGCAGTACTTTTTATATTAATTGTGTAATTATATAATGCGTATCAAATTACGACTCAGACAAAAAGTCTTTCAGTGAGAATATCCCAGATTTATAAGCGTAATATGGGTGGCCATGATTGACCTGTTACACTTTGACCCCATCACAAATAATTAGTGATCTTTGATTATTCTGTACTTGGTGTAAACCGTCAATAACTGTTAAGACACATTCAGTGATTTGCTAAATCAGCAAATCGAAAATCATCAAAATCAGATTTTGGGCATGTATGTAACAAGTACAGGTCGCCTTACATACCCTGCAAATGTAAAGACCAGAGAAGCAACCTAATCGGACACGAATCGGACGAGATTTTAGTAATTTACTGTCCGTTCGGACCACTTACTACAACACGTAATTGAATGGAGAAATCGTATCTTGGAACACTGCCGTTTTTTCCTTTTCTGTCAATTATACAGCTGGAAAAGGTAAATTATGAGAATTCTACAGATTATCCTTCACTTTGAAGCTATTCCTGCAAATTTTCCAAATATTTTTCAAATCACTGATAGTGTCGTTAAGTGTTAGAGTATGAGTCATATCAATTTATGTTATTTGCAGGAGACGGTATGGCAAATTTCCTACACATACGTTCATTTTTTCAAATTTGGGTTTTTATTGATACATCACAAAAAAGTAGTTATATGAATTGTACATATTATCTTGATTTATAAGCTAACAAATGCATTTCCACATTTGTTATTCTCTCGCATTATCACTGCTTATCCCTTTAACACAAACACACCTTGATGCCATTGTTGCTTATAAGTGAAGTGGTTAACCTCTACTGAACACACCACAAAACACCATACCACTGGAGTAAGCCATAGCATCCTTGATGCTTCTCATTTCTTGGCCTTACTAAATGTCCCAACAGTTTGGTGCTGCAGGATGTAGTTTGGCAATTTGTTGTTCCGCCGAACAAAGGTGGGAGGGGACTATTAAAATGGTCCGTCCGTATGTCCGCATGTATGTATGTCCGTGATAAAAATGGTTTAAAACTGGAACATTGGGGCATATCTGTTTTTTTTTCTGTAAGAGCTAGGGAGCCAAACTTGGGTATATGGTAAGGAGGGGAAACCCCCTTACTAACATGTAATTCTACCCCAGGGTCCTCCCCGGGGTCTGTAAGGGGTAGGGGAAAAGGGTAAGGGGACAATTAAAAATGGGTCCTCCATATGTCCGTATATGTATGTCCGTGATAAAATGTTAAACCCTGGAACATTTGGGCATATTCTTTTTCTGGATGAGCTAGAGTAGCCAAACGTGGGTATATTGTAGGAGGGGAAACCCCCTAATAACCATGTTGGTAATTCATAACCCCCAGGGTCCTCCCCTGGGGTCTGTCAGGGGTAGGGGAAAAGGTCTTGAGGGAAAAAAGGCCCAGATGCACAAGAAAATGCCAACATTGTGCGCCCCATAATGGTACAATTTATCTGGAGTTCGTGAGGGATACGATGATGTAACATGGCGGAAAGAAGCGGAGTTGATGAGGGTATGAGTTCTCGACCTTATTAGATTTGGGTGCTTAAAATATGCTAATAAGTATCTAATTTTTAGCATTTATGTTAATTAAATTCTTTTTTTGTCTTTTGCCTTGTTTTTTAGATATACCTTATCCAGACCTGTGGTCAAATTATCTGAAGAAAGTTTGTTCATGGTGGGCCATCAGTCAGATTCAATGTACAAATGCCTCAAGCACAGAGAACTTATCCAAGCAATTTCATGCCATCTTTTCAACATGACCGTGTGCCAGGGACCGAGAACAGTAAAGCGCAGTTACAAGGAGGTCCAGGCAATTTGGAGTGAAGTGGGAAGTGAAAAAAGAATGAGGTGAAATGAGAGGGGGGTAAATTTTGAAACTATTTGGCTTTCATGGTGAGCATAGTCCATTCCCAGTTAGTAATTGGTGGATGGCCAAAAAGGCATGTATATTTGAATACTCACCCAGCAATGTCTGGAGGATTTCGATACAAGCTCGTTGCTGATTGGCTGAATTTTACTCAAGATCTTGACAAGAAAAATTTTGCGACCGGTAGCGCATATTTCAAAAATCGTAGGTGTCTTGATGCGATATAGATGTCTTTGTACTGAAAAACATTACAAGTAATTTTAAAAGGTTGTTATATGCTGTACACAGCAAGATTCATACTCATGGTGTAACCCAGGCTTAAGGACAGTGTAAACCCTGAGTTTCTGGGTATCATTGGTTTGTAACTTGGCAAATATTTGATTATTGTATGTAAAAAGTTATACCTTTCTAGAAAGAAAATTGGATGATGAACCCGATGGTGGCATCAGATTATGTAAACTTTCCGTATTTTGAGAAAAAATTACTTAAAAAAACATAATTTTGCCCCAAATTGTTCAGACAGCATACAAAAACAATTGAATTTTCATGATGTCTTATGTTATTTTTTAGCAAAACAAGACAAATTGTCTAGGGAGGTTTTTTATTTTCTTAAATAGAGCTTACTTCGAAATTAAGGGAAAATGTCTAAAAAGTGTTGATTTTTACCTTTCTTTTCCAATTTTGAGTAATATTGCGAAATCTTTAGGTAGAAATCGAAAAGGAAAAAAAATGAAAATTCAGAAGAAAACCATCCCTAGAGAAGAACAGACGACTGCTATCGTAGGGAAGATTTAAACCTTACCTTTTACTCCGGTATTTTTGGAGTTATCTTGTCTGAAAATTTGCCAAATTTTGCGACTATGAACATTGAGGAAAATCCGTGTTTTAGTAAAAAAAGGGCTTTTCACGCCATTCAAGCTTGCTCTTCTCAAATAACTTTATCTTTGAACTTCAAAATTGACTATGTTGTGCTAGTGATGGAAATAAATTTGTATGCACTATTGAATCCAACATCTTTTCTCTACGCCGAAAATCAGAAGAAATTGAAATTCATCTGGTCAAATTAGCGCTTTGTTTACATTTTCAATATTATTTTTCGTTTTTCCAAGATTATCATCTATCTATGCACCATGTCCCATAGAACGTTGGCTCCTCGAACAAAAATTTAGGACCTCTATTCCTAATCTTGCGCTTCCCAAATATGGCTTGTGGAAGTGGTGACACAATGATGCTCATCCCAACCTCCCATCTATGCCTTGGTCTTCCTGCATGTTTGTGCCTGCGACAGTTCCATAAAATGCGTTGGGTAGGCGGATTGGTGTTTCATTAGCACAGTGACCAAAAATGTCAGCCGCGAGGGGCAGTGATGCGAGCGAGCTAGGATCTTTTTGGTTGAATGTGAAAGTGGACAGCGAGGAGATTTATTGACAGAATCTTCATTACGGATCTTATCCTTCAAGCGAATATTAAGGATTTTTTCTGTAGCATCGCATCTCAAATGCTTCAACTCTAATGTCATTCTTTTGATTGTGGGTCCAGGTTTCGGAGCCATACAGAAGCCACGGGTTGATCGTGAATAAACAATCGTAAGTGGGGGAGAGTGAGATGTCTTTATCCCTCCAGACTCTCGTAATTTCCATAGTGCTGTTGATGCCAACAATATCTTGCTTTTGGATTTCGTTTATGGTGGGTCGTTTTGATGGTCCGTTGCGTTTCTCCCAAATACTTGAATCTTTTAACCTGCTCAAGTGGAACCATCAAGTGGATCTTTACTGGAGCTGGTCATCACGGGAGAATACAATACCATAGCTTTTGTTATAGGTATACTGATCTCCAATTCCCATTATTTCTTGCTAGCATGATGCACTTGCTCAATCAAGGTTTGCAGATCGTCATCGTGATCAGTCTGCGATGAGAGCTATATCGCAGCAAAACTGAGGTCTTTTAATGTAGCCATCCACTTATGCGCAAGTTTTTTACAGTTATCAAAGGGCTTCTTCTAATACTGTATTCGAGAGAATAGGTTGAAGAGGTCTGGTGATAGAAAAGCCCTGGCGCACGCCAATATTGTTTCAAACCACACTCTGTAAGATTGTTGTTAATTCTGATTTGAATGCAGCGGTTTCCAAGATGCGTTCGCACCAGCAAAAGGTTACATTAAACCAGCGCACGCTTCATACGCAGTAAAAATTCACCGCGCACGGATGTTGCGGGGGCCTTTGCCGAAATGATGGCGTAAAATGTGCTTAAAATTCCCGCCGTTTAAGAACATGCGGTTTTTGTGAATTTAAATGGTCAAATAAGTTGTTTTTAAATCGGCAAAAAAATTACAGCTCAGGATTGTCTGCCGTGATAACCCTTGTTGGTAACGATTAGAACACAGGTGATGTTAATTTTTACCATTATTAAAAAAAATCAGAAATTTGTGTGAAAACACAAAGCAATAGGGTTGGACAATACCCTAAGCTATCCATGTGTACTCTTAGCTCTTACTCCAAGGATACACCTTGATGCATATGATGCCAGGACCTACAACTATAAGTACTTGCAAAGTACACAAGGCCACTGCTGGGTGCACATCAGCAGCTAGGTTTACTTAGCAATACCATCCTAAAGTGTATCGCAGTTGCATGCTAGATGAGGGACAGGTACCCCCTTATGCCACCAGTAGGGAGTGACCTCTGCAGGCTACTAATAGGAGTACCTTCACAGGTACTCCCCTACCGGCTGCTTAGTAGGCAGCACTTTGGACCATAGAGGTGCAAACATTCCATTGTTGTTTATGACTTTTGAACATTTTCAGCTTATAAACTCCTACATAAGACATTTGTGTAAAACATATTGTGACCAAATGTCAATAATGGATTTATAAAATATAAATAATCACACCAGAGCTCAAAGTCATTGCATGGGAGTAGCCACGAAGGTACTCCGCATGGGGTGACTAGTTGTTGTTAAGGTACTGCGTGTGCACCCAGGTAGATGATTACCCCCACTTTTGCGGCCGCATGTGGTACCCATACGGGTGGAACTCAGTGGCTAACTTAAAGGTACTTCAAGGTACTACCATAAAGAAATTGGTTGTGTAGTATTGCAATTTTAGTAAGTATATTTTAGGCATTGCCTTCAACCTTGATTAATGACTGCGCGATGTAACCACCAGCCAATCGGGGCACTCCAATCAATCATCAGGTCGTTAGGCTACGAATTAAGTGATAATCGGCGATCGACCTGAAACGAAATTCACCAGACTTGATGTGGTTGAGCATTTGCAGTATACATTTCCGCAGGACCACCCAACCAAGTCTTGGGAATGAGACTAGGTGAGCCAGTGATCATCAAATTACATCAAGATGACTATGGAAGTTCAATTGAAAAAGTCCTTACTTGCTATAATGTGAAGAATTGGTCAGTACTTACACTGGTATCAGGCCCGCTTTAGGGTGGATCTGTGATGATGGGCTCATTAACAACTGTCCATACTTTGTAAATGCTTCTCATTCTACAATCTTGGAGACTTCATGAAATCTTGGGACATTACAAGGATTACTTAAAGGCTGATCAGGGATTTCCTGAGGGTGTGCCCTCAATTGTGCAGAACGTATGCTTTCCATCTACCTGATTACTGTGTGAACAGACTAAGCTTAAATCGATGTCCTTCATATAGAAAAATAACAAACTTATAATTTTTTAAATTTGGTTCAATATTTTTACACAGTATATTATGGTAACGGCCAATTTCTTCATGGTAGTTACCACCGCCAGCTACCACCGAGAGTGACCATGGATTACCGAACCACTAGCTTACACTCACTGGCAGGGATTTCTGTGTGGTTGTATTTTTGCCGCAATAGACAGATAGGTACACACAGAGGCGTTCTCCCAGCGAGGAGTAGCTACGTGGTACACCGGCTCTCAGCGCTCGCGCGGATATTTCTATGGGCCAATTTTGTTTTTTTGATTTTTTAGATATTTTGGCATATATTTGCACTTTTTTTTAAATGTGCGGGAATATGGTGGTTTTTGATGATTGCCCAATTGAATTCGTTAATATTTTCCTAAAAAACAAAAAAATGCTAAACAGAGAACAAGTTTATATGGTATTTCTGACCTTTGACGTCCGCAAGACGTCAAACAGTAGTAACCATTTTGCCAATTTTGAGCCTATCTTGAATGGTTTAGGATTTATCAAATTTGAAAGCTATTTAATGGTCTCAACATTGTGCAAAGCGGTATTTAAATATATCAAATTACCATTCTGCAGTCCAAAGTAGATAAATATCAGATGGCTTTTTGATTGGCGGCCATATTGAATTTTTTAATTTTTTAGTTTTTTTTAATAATAATTAACATATTATGTGATTAAAAGCTGTTAGCAATATACCAAAAAGTACCATTCTACGGTCAAAGTTAGATAAATATCAGGGCTTGTTGTATTGACGGCCATATGGAATCTCTTAATTAAATGTGTTGTAATGACATTTTAATTGGTCACAATGGGGTTTTGATTTTATGGACAGGGCAAAAAAATTATTTGTGAGTAATTAACAGATTGGTTTTTGGTGTTTTGGTGGACAGTTTGAATGTTTGATTTTGCGAAATGTCACTTATCTGGCACCCATCCAGATCAGATTAGTAGGAAAAATGGTTCTAGAAACAAGGGTTGAAATGAAAAACATATATTATAATGCAGCAAGTAACATGGTCTGTATTAGCCTGGGCCTATGGGTGAGTTAACAAAAGAAAAGATTCTCAACATCTTTTAAACAGGTTAAAGTAAGGGAGTAACTCAATCCTTTTTTAAACAGGGTAGAAGAGGAGTAGTAACTCAACATTTAAACAGTTAAGAAGAGGAGCATCACTGTCTTTTACCTCAAATCTGGACATGTATCATAAACAGGCTCAAATTTTACATGATTACAGGAACCATGCGAACAGCTGGAGGGCAATCGAGAGGAGAGATTATTCTGCGAATGACATATTACGAGTAATCGATACAACAACCTAGATGTTCCTGCTCTAACATCCGATTCAGGAACTCTGCTTCAATATTAGATGGACACGAGAGCTGTAAGGCACTAGCATCTGAGTGGGTCTAGAAGGAGTCTAGGCAGGGAGTTCCATCAAAAGCTGCTTGTGGACAGAGGCCCAAATGCTGTTCTGCTAATTGGACTTTTTCAAGGAGAGTGCCGATGCGGATGTGGTGCTACCTTGCCGGAAGCTGAGCAATGCACTTTGTAGTTTGTACCTAGATGCCAGAGATATTGTTGAAGAGGAAATTTCTCAGCTGACAACCCAGCAGAAGCCAGATTACAACATGATAAACCTGCTGATTGACCAAGTGTAAGTGAGCAGATAGGGCAAAGTGTAGTATTTATGCGAGTGTTAATTTCAAAATTGTGTAGTATTCTCCACATCAATTTCCATGACCTTTAACCACACTAAACTAGATTGTGGTGACCATACCAGTCATTCATTCATTTTGGTGTTTTTACCATTTTATTCACCCGGCTTGCTTGTGAAATACAGAAGGGGGATTGCAAAAGCCACATGTCTGGATGTATGTGTGTGTTCCAGTTTGATTAAGTTTTTGTTGTTGTATGTGTTGTGTTCCAGGTTTGGTAAGGTTTGTTTTTCAGGTTTTCAAAAGAAAAGTTTGATTTCAACCCAGAACTGGGGGTAAGGTGCAATAGGGTTCCTAATATGTGGATAGGTCAAATCAAAGTAATGGACCAAGGTCAAGGTATATGTGGGAGGTCATGTTCCATACGACATCTTGCAGCGGGGATCTTGCAAAGTTTACTTGCTGTATTTTCTTAGAATTTAATACCAGAAGTCTAGAAATTGAAACATAAATAGCTTGTCCTATTCCAAAAGTGAACAATTTGTAGATGCCCTAATTGGAAACAGGTACAATACTTTGTCTTCTAACGACTCCTACAAAAATTATGCTTACATTGCCAGAGTGGTTTATGTGTTGTTTTTTTAGTTTGCCAGTGCTGTTGTGGGCATTAAATTTGAGAATTTAATTCAGTTTTCCTGATGAAAATTGTTAATTACTTTTTGGTAGAATCAGGCAAGGCAACCTGAGGGTATTGGGCCTGATTCTGATCCCTATTCTTCCAGATATCATACATGGACTTTTGAAATAGGCATCTTTGTTCGAACCAATGTTTAAAAAATGTCCTTAAAACGACGGCCTGGCACATTGTCAAAAAGTATATGAAATTTCTTCGATCATTGCTCTCAAATGATAGTCGAGACCATTGGAAGAATAGATATATTTAAGCACAAAAAATCAAACAATAAATGCACAAGGGCCTTAATATTGGGCGAAAGAAATCCAGTGATATGTAGCCTAAATTTATGGGCCTGTTGTAACTTTACTCAACAATATGTTTAGTACATGCAAATTAATTCACGGAGGCTCATACTTATTGAGAATAAAACCACAAAAGGTCACTGACCTGTCAAACAGGGGGAATCACTTTGGTGTGTGTTTTCGTCTGTTTAACACCATATCCACTGGTCTACTGAATAAAGCTCCGGGGTGGTTTTAATAGTAATCATTCTGTTTGCCCCCATATTGTGATTATTCATGTAATAAACATATTGATTGATTAAGTTATCAAACAGGCCCATAAATTAGGCTAAAGATCCTATATAGTCCGATGGGGATTTCAGTTGCGAACGGGATCCTCAAACAGTCCACTGTCGGAGCATTCGCGCACGGAATCCTCAACTAGTCCGCTATTGGAATAATCGCGCACGGGATCCTCAAATAGTCCGTTAGTGGATTAGTCGCGCACAGGATCCTCAAACAGTCCACTGGTGGAATAACTGCGCACGGGATCCTCAAATAGTCCTACTTGAATTAGTCGCGTCACAGGGATCCTCAAATAATTTCCGGTTTTGTTGGATTAGTCATCCGCACGAGATGGATTAAATTTGGCCGTGGCGAGGGGACGACGGTGGAAGTGGTTGAGGGAGAGAACTTTGCTTCTCAAGTAGTCCACTCTTGGATGCCATTCACGCACGGACGGGATCCTCATAGTCCTATTATTGGAATACTTGCGTACAGGTCTCTACGTGGAATCTCTTCCACTCGCAGACTATTTGGGAGGATCCCGTGCGCAATATTCCACTAGCGGACTATTTGTGGAGGGGTCACAGATAGTCCACTAGTGGATTGCTTACATACCTCATATATATGGTAAAAACAATACAGGAAATTCCTTAAAGCTGACTCAGAGATTGCTGAATCGAAGATATTTTTGGGGATAAGGAATTAAAAAAATAGCAACTAGAACTAAAGATAGTCATCTAGATGCTCAATTCCAAAGTTTGCGATGAAGTCGGATTTCGTTTTTGAGCAGTAAAATTTGTGATTATAACAGTGGCCATGAGATATGGTGCCCTATAACAAAAACCTTGCCGGAATCCGGAATTTTTAAACAAGAGGTCTGATTTTCTATATGAGGACTTGAGTTGAGCTTAGCTATTTCCCCAGTGATTAGTATATGGACCAAGCATTATGTACATGCAAAAAACACAATTTTTGGAAATTGAGGGCGCCCTCATCGGGAAATCTCTGAGTCGGCCTTTAACTTGTAACAAAGTGACACCATAAAGCTATATAAAAAATAAAAGTGTTTTTTTTTTTTAAAAATTAAAATTAAATCTGCCAAGTTTTTTTAGATTTTCCACCTTGTGATTTTTTTACGCTCAATGCTAATGCAGGATAAAGAGGCATGATAAAGGAGATATCAGAGAATGAAAACTACATCTTTGAATTAAAAACAGACAAGGAAAGCTAAAAAGAAAGAATCCAGATCTCACATCCAAATAGCCGTGGATGATGAACAGGCAAAGCAGAAGAAACTGGAAGAAGATGAAAACAAGTCCAGTATCAGACCGACAGCTAGCTTGTCCAAGATATCAAAGAGGTTGTGAAAAGTCATTGAAACTACAGCAAGCTTCAGTACTTTCCAGTAAGTATGTGCATTATCTAAGGGATTCAGCAAATTTCAAAAGCCCACTGAGTTTCTTTGCACAATTAGAATGCTTACCAATGTATTAAATCACCTGAAGTGATTAAAAGAAAATGCTGTTATGTAATATCAAGATGATTTAGTAGTTTTTCTGCCACGCACAACAGAAAATCCACGCCGCTTTCTATGGGGAAATTACGATAGCAGGCAGTTCCAAAACTTAGTTTTAGTTACAATTTCTACTCGTTCATCCGATAAACATTTGAAATGTTGTTGGAATGTGTCAACAACCCATCAGTGCAAATTGTTATTCCTTGAAACTTTTCTCCTGTCCTTTTTTTTTTAAAAAAAAGTGTTTTAACATTTACAAAAAAATATTTCCAAATTTTAAATGCCGATTTTTTTTTTGGATGGATTGTGCAGCAAATCCAGCTGATGATATGGCTGTGGTTGTATGGGATTTATGGATCTCTGTCTGTCTGTCTGTGTGTCCACAAAAGGTCAACATTTGGCCCTATTTTTGTCTAAATGAGCTGGAGTAGCCAAACATAAATGTAGGAGGGCTTCAGATTTTGGAGGCGACGGTAAAAAAATTTAGGCCAACCAGCAAGCGCAGCGAGCCAGGAAAAAAAATTGTCGGTACAATACATGTGTCGGTACATTCACAAATCTGTGCCCCCTCGTCGAAAAAATCCTGGCTATGCCACTGTTGTAGGAGGGCACAAGCCCTACTAATCATGTAATTCATCCCCCCTCCCGGCCCTCCCCTGGGTCTGAGAGAGGGTGGGGAAACGTGAAAAGGGTCAACATTGCTCAGGTGCAACATGACATCCCCCATTTGTTGATATTCACATACTAAGGTCAAAGGTCATGTGAGGTCAAGTTGTAAAATAGGCTGAAAATGTCAACTTCAATTTTCTAAATTTTAAAAATTGAAGTTCAATTGGAACCACACTTTGAGTCATAGGTGCAACATTGATCCCACATTTGTTGATGGGGTCAAAGGTCACATACCAAGGTCAAAGGTCATGTTTTATTTTGGGGTTTTTGGGAGGTCAAGTTGGAAGATAGGCTGAAAAAGTAAAATTGACCTCATTTGAAAAGTTGAAGTTCAATTGGAACCAAACTTGAGTCATAGGTTCAACATGGGATCCCACATTTGTTGATGGGGTCAAAGGTCACATACCAAGGTCAAAGGTCATGTGAGGTCAAGTTGTAAAATAGGCTGAAAATGTAAAATGATCATTTGAAAAGTTGAAGTTCAATTGGAACCAAACTTGGTTTATGGCGTTAATGCCAATCCTCATTTGTTTTATGAGGTCAAAGGTCACATATCAAGGTCATGTGAGGCTTATTCACAAACCGCAATGGCAGGCGACACAAGCAGTCAACGAGGACAGATGTATTTTTTTTCTAGTTGAGATAGAGTAAGAAAACTTAGCTATATTATAGGAGGTCTCAAGCCCCTACTAACCATGTAATTCCCATTTTTTTCCCCCCCAGGGGCCTTCTCTGGATCTGTCAGGGGGTGAAGAGAAAAGATGTCAAAAAAGATCAACATTGCACAAAAAGAATAAACTTTGGTCATTATTTGTGTGGACAGAGACTTTGTTCACCCTAAGCCCCCCTCCCCCCCCCCCCACCCCCACCCCCCCGGCTTCAGAATTTGGAGGCGACGGTAAAAAAATTTAGGCCAACCAGCAAGCGCAGCGAGCCAGGAAAAAAATTGTTGTACATACATGTGTCTCGGTACATTCACAAATCTGTGCCCCCTCGTCAGCAAAATCCTGGCTATGCCACTGTTGTAGGAGGGCACAAGCCCTACTAATCATGTAATTCATCCCCCCTCCCGGCCC
Organism: Ophioderma brevispina; assembly: GCA_023653785.1. NCBI lineage: Eukaryota > Metazoa > Echinodermata > Ophiuroidea > Amphilepidida > Ophiodermatidae > Ophioderma > Ophioderma brevispina. Next base: position 13,570 of record JAMKCH010006026.1, read on the forward strand.
TCCCCTGGGTCTGAGAGAGGGTGGGGAAACGTGAAAAGGGTCAACATTGCTCAGGTGCAACATACAATCCCACATTTGTTGATGGGGTCAAAGGTCACATACCAAGGTCAAAGGTCATGTGAGGTCAAGTTGTAAAAAGGGCTAATGTCACATTAACCTCATTTATAGTTGAAGTTCAATTGGAACCAAACTTGAGTCATAGGTTCAACATGGGATCCCACATTTGTTGATGGGGTCAAAGGTCACATACCAAGGTCAAAGGTCATGTGAGGTCAAGTTGGAAGATAGGCTGAAAAAGTAAAATTGACCTCATTTGAAAAGTTGAAGTTCAATTGGAACCAAACTTGAGTCATAGGTGCAACATGGATCCCATATTTGTTGATGGGGTCAAAGGTCACATACCAAGGTCAAAGGTCATGTGAGGTCAAGTTGGAAGATAGGCTGAAAAAGTAAAATTGACCTCATTTGAAAAGTTGAAGTTCAATTGGAACCAAACTTGGTTTATGGAGTTTACATGCAATCCCTCATTTGTTTTATGAGGTCAAAGGTCACATACCAAGGTCAAAGGTCATGTGAGGCTTATTCACAAACCGCAATGGCAGGCGACACAAGCAGTCAACGAGGACAGATGTATTTTTTTTCTAGTTGAGATAGAGTAAGAAAACTTAGCTATATTATAGGAGGTCTCAAGCCCCTACTAACCATGTAATTATTTTTCCGGGCCTCCCCCAGGGTCTGAGGGGGAGAAGGGAAACATAGATGACTCAAAAAAGTCAACATTTTGCCATATCTTTTTTCTAGATGAGCTAGAGTAGCCCCTACTATACTCTGTAAACCTAGAAGTACAAAGTAATCAATAAACTCCCACACAAGTCTCACAGGGAAAGCCTGGTATTTGTCGACTTATACAACCAGTATTGTGTATCAGTGTAAGAGATTTGTTTGTTCGTACATCGTGCGCTGTGTCTTAATCGCGCGCGATTTAGACTGCGCCTAAGGGTCTATAAGTGCGTTTTGTAGTAAGGCGCGATAATGCTGCGCAGCGAATCGATTAATTTACTTTGTACTTCAAAGTTTAAGAAGTATAAGCATGTAATTAATCCCCAGGGTCCTCCCCTAGGTCTTTCAGGGGGAAGAAACTGTCTAAAAATGTCAACATTGCACAAAGGATTTGTGATGCGATCTGGGAAAACCTGCCACATGGTGCAAAATTTATATTTTGAGTTTTGACTATCATAATTGCAAAGTTTGAAATATAAAGTTTCCATAACTTTTTACTTCTTTCTTCTATGATACACATATCAAAAGTTATGCCTTATACAATCTGACAAAAAATAAAGTACAACATAACAGATTTTAAGGTATTTTCTTTATTTTTTCAAAACTGTCCTGTGCGACATGCGACGGGTTTTCCCAGATCACATCACATTTGGCCATACATTTTTTACTAAATGAGCTGGAATAGCCAAACTCAGTAGGGAGGGTACAAGCCCATACACACCATGAAATTAACACAGGGTCTTAAGTATTTTGCAGAAGGGCACAAGCCCCTACTAACCATGTAATTAATTTCCCCACGGTCCTCCCCTGGGTCTGACGGATGGGCCATTCCTTCATTTACCAATTAAAGATGCATTTCCTGATTCCAGCACCTTCTGTTTTATTCATGGTTCACTAGATAGCCTTGAGAAAAGCTTATCACAAAATTTTAGTTCTGATTTTGCGATTTTTGTGTTATGAGCCAATTGCTTTTATCCCATGGTCAAATAGGCCACTGTGCTGTAAATTTCTGGTCCATTTACGACAGAAATGACAAAAATTGCACTTTTTCCCAGACGCTACCAAATTTGCACAACAAAGTTAGGTAAAATGGATTACCTTAAAGGTAATGGTTTCGATGATATAACCATCTCAACTTTTTTAGGTAAGTTGGGACACGGTTGTGGATCACAAACCCGTGCTAGGCAATTCTGGGCCTCGCACATCAAGGAGTTAAGCGATACAGCTTGGCAATTACTGACCTCCCATCGGCAAGACTTGTGGGCAGACCAGTGATATCGGGTTTGCGTTTCATTGAAAAAAGCCTCGAGGGGAGGGAATATGTCTACAAATCTAGGTTATATAGCCTCCATTTTTCTGATTAAACTTTTAAAGCTATTAATGATTTTTTGTGCAATTTATTTGAGAAAAGATTTCTCCAGGGAGAAAGTACTTGTTATATTAAAAGAGAGAAAGAAAGGGGAATACCCCTAGTGTCGTTTGTGCAAGGTGCAATGTTCGATTGCACAATAGGGGAAGTGGGAATTCCCCCAAGATGTAAAACTTAGAAAATGAGGTTCACTGGTGTCTGCATGAGACATCAAAAACCATGTTGCATGCTCAGGCGGATTCCCCCATAAAGTTATACTATGTTGAAGTGATGTAATTAATATGATGTATTATAGGAATTCCAATGGTCTTAAGCTAGTGCAAGGTTATGTGTATGCATTATGTTCGGTAAATATCATTTTAAAAACTGGGGGAACTTTGTGAAGATCAGTATAATGGAGATGTGAGGTAAGTCTCGCCGCCCAGCATCCACCAGTAACAAGTAGATTAGAGTTCTAGGCTAAAAAGTTTTAAGCTAAATAATGGTAGATTTTATGCTTCAATAGTGCAGGATTAGTATATTTTACTTCACTGAGCAAGGTGCTTATAAATTATACTGTCGTCTTTGAAGCAAAAGTGCTGGGAATCAAAAATAGGATTCCAAAATTGTGGACAGATAGAAAATAGTGGTGGATTATCCTGGACGGATATAATGTGGAAATATTAGTGTCGTCGAGGGAACTTATTTAAACTGTCGTCTTGATGTGGACAAAAGTTATCTCAGGACTGAGAAGATTATTATGGAATATACCATGGGATATTTATGTGTGACTTTGCATGCTGCATTTTGGAAGTCTTCTTCTGTGAGGACTCGATTGAAACTGCGAAACGCATTTTGTGGACTTAGTGGACATTCTTGGGACAATAAGTATAAACTATGTGGGTATGGGTAATTTTGATATTGTAATATTGTTTTTGGACATTACCAAATTCTTGAACCAAACAATTAACAAAATCATTAAAATGTTATATTAATAAAATTAGATCACTTTGTGCGCAGTAATTTTATTGTGTTTGACAGGTATTATGGACCTTGACGTCGACGTAGACGTCATAACCTAGACAAATCCGAAGGCAATGTCTCGTTAGTCTTCGCAGTGGTCACCTTCAAATGCACTACCAAACAGTAGAACCGCTGAAGACAAAATTGAAGCTAGAAGTAGCCAAAAGTCCTGGTTCAGTGTTAACGGGCCATCCATCATGTCAAGACCTACTGACTCAAGGAAGCTAACAGCACTATAATGATGTGCCTCCAATGCGGAAGAATGTATATTCAAACACTCCAAAGCTGTCCATACCCTTGAGGAAAAAAACATAATTCATCCATACCACAATTGCAGTTTACAGATTTTCTTGGAGTTAAACTTTAGGGGTTTACATTGGGGTGGTTTGAGTGCATTTTGATCAAACAATGTTAAGGTACCTAGGAGTAGCATATATTCTTGCATAGGCAGGGCTCAATGCTCCTAATCATGAGAACATAATGTTTGACAGTTTTTGGTTGCATTTTGGGAAAAGGGGAATTAAGTTCCAAGCTCTGTAGCTCTGTGTGTGTTGTGTTTTGTAGTTGGCTTTGTCTTATTTGCAAAAGTTGAAGTCCCAAATTATGACCCCATTGGGTCAAAGATGCAAAAGCGAACAACGATATGTAGTGAGGTCAAATGTTCAAATGAGGCCAAAGGTCAGCTTAAAACGTTGACATAGGTTGGTAAACTTTTGGGAAGGTGAAGTTTAAATGTGTATAAAATTGAATGCCTGAGTTGAAAAAATATCGAGAAGACGAAGTTGAGACAACATTTTTCCATTTGTATTGTGTGATTTGAGGAATTTCTGGGGAAATTTTTTGTACAATCCAAATTAAAAAAAAAAATTTGGGCTACCTACATGGAAAACACTTTTCTTTGTTTATGCAATTAAATATTTTCTACAATTTACCACTTTATCACATAATCTAAAGTTCAGTGTTTGTATCTCTTTTGTGCAGACACCTAATGATGAGATTAAGCACAAGCTAGATGAGATGAAGATGAAACTCTTGCAGGATAGCCACAAATGTATTGGCAAGGAACTCTGAACTTGGTTTTAACATATCTGATATAACTCACTACACTGTTAAACCTACATAGTTAATAAATGAAGTTGTGATTTTCTATATGAAGGACTTTCAATTTGAGCTTAGTTATTTCACCACAGTGATTAATTAGTCTATGGACAAGCATTATGTATATGCAAAATATACAGATGTGTTTAAAAATTGAGTGCACCCTCATCGTGAAACCTCCGAGTCAGCCTTAAAGTACCAGGTACTCATTTGGCCACATGACAGGGTATATTGAACAGATTGTCCAAAGTCATCAAGACTATGAATATAAAAACAAAAATATTATTTATTTAATACCCGAGTTAAAGGTGCAACTAAGATTTCCCTACAGGTGTCCCTACACACTTCGGATGTTGCACTGTGTAAAATTTCTATCAAAATTTCCCCATCTGAACGGATTAAGCCAATGATTATTTCTTTGGTATAAAATTGTGAATTTCTAATTTCCTATATGAAGCCAAATGTTTTATATGAAATATACCCTATCAATCACGCTTTATTTTCACATTTATACATTTCTGTACCAACCATACAACAGGTAAGAAATCTTTTGAGTGTCTAATCTATATTAAAATCATCATATGGCGCCTTACCTGATGGCCTCAAGATCTCTCTTTGCCCTTTAATGTTTTACTCACCATAACAAAAAGCAATTGATTTTGGCCATATTCTCCAAACAGGTCCAGAATGGACTGACGTCGTGTCCACACGGAGGCTGAACCCGGAGTTTTCAAAAACACACGGTCAAAAATCAGGTTTTTTGGACTCGTGTTGGACACATTTGGGGTTTTACACTCTGGAGTTTTTAAATCGAGGGGGGGGGGGGGGGGGGGGGGGGGGGGGGGGGTCTACGGGTTTTATCAACCATAAAAAAACTTGGGTGTGAAGCTCAAACTCCGATAACACTCCAGGGTGTTTTGGAGTGTCCTGCTGTGTGGCAACTTTGGGGGATATTGAGTGGGGATGACCTCGCAAGGTAAAATGTCCTGTGCTATGAATATCACGCGAGAAATTCCTTGGCTTCTGGTATGTTGACTTCTTGTCTACACCCCGATATGAGAAACTTAGGAAAGGTCGGGGGCATGATTTCCGAGTTTTGGCCATTGTATGGACACAATTTGGAGTGAAGTTAAATAATTGGATTGAATTTTCACCTCCAGGAGTTTCAAACCCTTGGAGTTTTGTGACCGTGTGAACATGGCTTGAGTGAGTTTTGCAAACCACTCTTCAATTGTCACGATTTACAATTTGCACTGCCATACCCGATGTTTCTTGCCATCCATTTTTTACTGCAAAAGTCGACGTCACTGCCCCAGTCACCATTGAAAACGGCTCAATGCAAGAGTCTGTGTGATAGACAGAAAGAAGAGGGTTTGAATTTCATTATTGTAAATAGCTATTGTATATTTTTTGTGCATATTTATATTACACAGGCTCTAGATGTCGATACTCACTTTTGAAGTGGATATTGGTGTAAGGCTGGCGCTTCCAAACCCAGGGGCATTCGGTGACAGAGGACTAAAAAAATAGGGGTCTTTGAGTGCAAATACAACCAAATTACCCCAAAATAGGGGGTTTCGGTTGCCAAAATTGCAAAATTTTCAAAAATGGGGGTCTTTTGGGTGAAATTTTGCAAAATTTTCTAAAGAATAGAGATATTTGGGTGCAATTTTCAAAATATCCCCCAAATCGAGGACTTTAAAAATATGGGGTCTTTGGGTGTGACACATGCTGAAAAATGTTCTTAACAGGCCTCACATAACGTCACCTCCAAAAAAAATGAAGTGATTTCAAACTCAAAATCCACTTGAGAAAGTGCGTGGTCTAGTGGTTCGCAAGATTACCTCTGGGACCAAAGTGGTTCCCGGTTCTAATCTCAGTGGGACCACTTGCTGGATTTAATTGGGAACTTAATTTGTGGATTTAATTTATACACAGATATTGATAAAGACTGAATACCACTCTATCCTTGGTTCATTTGAACCAAAAGGAACCATGAAAAGCTTGCAATTCCCATTCGGTGTTTAGTGTGTTTGTTAGTGTGTTGGCACGTTAAATGACTGACAAAGGTTTCTGCAATTACGTAATTAATAATTGGTCTACAGTCCCACGATTTGAGATTAATAAACCTTGATTAGTACAACAGTCACCATCCACAAGTAAAGTGTGATGCATAAATTTATCATGAGAGACAAGTGATGGATCTGTTCGTTTCAAGTAACAAATCATGTTACAGATGCGAGTGCTGGGACAGACGGGTGCTTCTTACTGTGTTCTAGACTAGTCGGCCACCAGCATATCCAGTGGGGTGCGGAGGAGCGCGCACACCTCGGGGTTGCACAAAATACTAATGCAGTGCAATCAAGCCTATTTTTTACTTATCAGAGCTCCTCTGCACCCGGACACACCCTGAGAGGTCCTATAAGACCTGGTACACCACTGAGTCTGGGACACAGAAGGCCGGTGAAATTATGGTCAGGCATAAAAAACAACAATCATGTTCCATTTTCCTAATTTAAAGGTGCAACGATGAGATTTACATATCAGGTGTCCCTACAAAAATCGAAAAGGACTGATTTTTACCCTGAATGTATAAAGCTTTCCATCAAAAAAATATCCCCATCTGAAAGGATAAGCTGAGAAATGTTTCTTTGGTAGAAAAATTGTGAAATTTCTAATTTCGTATAGGAGAAATACGAAAATTCATCCTATGTTTTATTGAAATAAGCAAAATCCAAATCAACTTTTTCTCTCTCTTTCCACCTTTTTTCAATTTTAGGACATTTCTGTAGCAAAACACAAGGTAAGAAATTTATTAGTGTCATAATCTATGAATTACTATTACGACACAGTATTTGGGGTGCCTCAAAATCTCCCCTTGCACCTTTAAAAGGGAACTTGCAGTGTGCCAAACCTGTGATTGGGGAAGCCCAATTGGACAACTTGAGAAGGCTTAATGCACAGCCAAATTTTTTTACTGCAATTTCATGATTTTAATACCAGATTTCTTATGGGACTTCGTTGTTGCCTGCGACTTGTGATTTGGGCGACTTTCCGCCCCCATTTACCACAAATTTGGGGCAAATTATTTTTGGCAACCCGGGAACTTGTTATCTTATGAGAGTTAATGTGAGTCTATGAAATAGCCAAACCCCATGCACAATTTGAGATGCTAGCAGAGTGCAGAAGTAACGCATCATGTGGTTAAAATTCCATGTTTGATAATGTAATCATGAGCACTGAAAAAATAAAAGTAGGTTCAAGGGATGATAATGCAAATGGACATATATTTTTAAAATACTGTGTTTTTGTGGTGTTGATATTTTATTGTCACATAAAGTTACCATAATGTTCTACATTATGAAATAAAGTGAATGCAAAATAAAGGTGAACTCTGTTTTGTTCCTGGTTTTTATTATTAAACACATTTGAGATGCTTTTTGGTGTCATTGTTAATTATGGTGTACCTTATGCCACTAAATGTATAGGGTGCTTTCATGGATATGGCGCCAGTCTCAAAGTGGAAAAAAAACACAAAATATATCACTAAAAGTACACAAATTCCAAAATGACAAGGTATTTTGAAATTTGCACATGGGCTGGCCACATATTTTTCTGTAGTTAACTTTTGAAATTACACGATAGCTTGAATAGATAGACAACGTTGTCTTATTACATTAATCAAAAATTCACAAACAAAATTATGAATTTCTCAAAATTGAGTGGGAAGGGGTCGAACTGCCTACAAGTAGCGATGAAACGGGGCATTCGTGATCCACAGCCTGTCCCCCCAATTTACTTACAAAATGTTGTGACGCATTTTTATATCATCTGAACCGTTAGCCTTAGTAATCTATGTGTGCCGAATTTTATTTTACGTTGCAAATTCGGTCGAATCTGTAAGAAATTCGCCAATTTTGTATTTCTATCCGTAAACGGGCAGAAACAGCACAGTAGCCTTGGGGACCGTGGGAAACGAGCAAGTGCCCATAACACAAAACCGCAAGGATCAGGATGAGCTCAAATTTGAGAGAAATAAGGTTTTCTCAAAGGATGCTAGTGATCAATGACTAAAACAGACGGTGCTGGAAATCACGAAATGCACCTTTAAGAAGCATTCTTAACCAGCTAGAATAGCGAGGGATTTGTTGGCAGACTGTTAGGAATTAATTCAAATAAACCTAACAGACTAAAGGGCAAGACTCATGCGTATATACAATAGATACATGTAACATATAACGTCAATATCATGGTTATTAAGTGAGCTGTGGCTATTAAAGATGGCTGTAACATAAAAGTTAACTATGAAAAAAAATCGTGGACTGGCCCATGTGTGGTTCCATGATCTCATTCAGTGCATATTCAACATTATTATTCATACAACAAAATATAAAACAATCCTTGCCAGTGGACTTGATTCCCAAACTTTTGGAATGAAAAATATTGCTTGAGAACATATCACACATTTGTAATTTCTGTTGAGGTTTTGTGTCTTGTGATTTGTGTAAACCAGGGATTCTCCGATTATATTAGCTTGAATGGATTGGAAGTTCCCTACTTGAGGCCAAATTCACACCCAGGAATTTCTTTTGTCCCCCTTATATTTTGGAGTTAGTAAGTCGAGGGCCAATAATCAATGGTTTGGCGGGCCGGATTTGGGCGATGACCGCCTCCTATTGAGAACCCCTATGTTAAAACCAATGGCAGCTTCAAAATTTAGCCGCATACAAGGAGCAAAGCACAAGGCAGCTATTGTATCACATAACATAAGTATACACAAATAGCTCCCTTGTGCTGTATTCTATATAATGGGCTATATCAGGAGCTGCCCAAATGTTAGAATTTTAGACTGCCATATGCCATTATGGTGTACTATTTGTTCACCACCAAATCGGTAAGAATTATTCCGTTGCATGCAATCCATGCATGAAAGTAATTCCGTTCTACATAGCCGCATCTCTTCACAAAGCCTGCGTTTCACGCTTAGCTCCTACCCAAGTTTCGGCTGTGATACTGTTGCTTTCAAATGCGCTTTTGTACTATTATATATCAATTTGCCATGTTAAGCTCTGTCTATTGGTGATGACAAAAAGTATAGGGTACTCATCATGCGACATGGGGCAAATATTATAAAATAGCATAACAGTTAAGCCCCCCAAAAATAGTGTGTTTCTGTAGTGAAAATGCACGTTTTATTTTTTTATAAAGGGATTTCCCACAATTCCTCAAATCACAATTAACAATGGTAACCAATTTAACAATGAAACTAAAACAGTTGTAAAACCATATTTTATTCAAATTGTTGTTAAGAGATTTGACGTGTGGATTTGTTTACCCGCAAGAGCTTTACACCTTCAGCAGCTGTTTTAGAGGCCCAGTCCATGGACAAATGGAAGAATTTTAGTTTTGAGCTGCCAAGGTATCATGCGAGATACGCGGAAACTGTGCATTTTTGAGTTTATTAAAATTGTGCATCTCTACGCATGCGTTCCTGCTTTGCTAAATGCCGATGTGGCTGCAGGGGGAGGATTTCTTGCGCCCAAAAAGACGCCCAAATTTGAAAAAAGGGCCAATTTCAGTGGTTTTAGGCGTGTATGGAAAAACGTAAGTCGAGTGATCTTGAAGAACGACATCGGGACCTGAATATAGGAAAATTACAAAAATTTATCGAGACGTTTTATTTTTTAGGCGATCCAAACATCAAATTTGACTTTTCCTATAGACTTGCGTGGTTTAAAAGGTGAACATATACCTTTTTTGTTTTGTGCTTAGCTCAAAAACAAAGTCGGTGACCCCCAAATTTTATTTCAGATCTTAATCACCTGGTTGTAATACAATATATGTGATTCTGGAAAATTTTATCGAAGTAGTCAAGAACAAGTTCCAACCCCTTAAACAAATATCAATTTGGGATCACCTATATTTTTTTAAATGAAAATTTTCTATCTTTGAGGCATATTTTTTGGCAATAAAAAATCAAAAGATTTCATTCATTACAATAAAAAAGGAAATGCAGTAAAATGCCTCCAAAAACAAAATGCGCGCAGCCTACTGGAAAAACTTTTTTTTTTGTGGGGGGGGGTGTTCTTACGGGAATACAAGTTATGCATGAGGATTATTAAAATTGTCCCAGGTGAATGTGCCTTTATTATAATGAACACAGCTTGACTTTCATATCGGATGTTCCACGGCTCCCTACGCAAAAATGGCGAAACCATGCAAATAGCAAGTGAGTATTAATTTTTGGTTATTAAAAAGGCTTTTATGTGAGAAGTCTGGTGCCTTCAATAAACAACCAAATGTAGTGATTATAATCTTTAGATGGGGCTGAGATAAGTTAAGATTTCAGATCAAAGGTCATCTACATGGCTAACCAGTTTCAGATTCATTACTATCCAATGTTTTCCAAGTTTACCTGGGGGGTAGGAATGCCAACTTAACAGCAACAGCAAATTCAACGGGGCATTCAATATCAGCGAACTCGAGTGCTTAGTATTAAAGGAGGGCGCTCTGATGCACATCGGACAGTTAAAGAAGAGACTTGTCGAATTTTTAAAGCTATATCTGGACTACGAATATTTAAACTAAGCCGTTATGGAAATTACATGTTTTCCCAGCAGAGTTATCCACTAACCCCGACGGATTTTGAAGTCAATAATTATTCCTAAATTATATGATATACTACCTTAAGTCTATTAACCTAAGGTTTAAGAGGAGCTTTTGTATTGTAACTGAGGAGAGACTTCCATTGTAAATGCATGTAGCAGGTTCCACAAATTACAGTTTGGAAAATCCCCAATGCCCAAATCGAAGGCAGGTCGTGTCTAATAACCATAACCCCACCCATCCCCCCCCCCCACCCCGAAGTTACAATCCTGCCAGGGGAATTTCCTAGCTCACTTAGTTTTTTGTGTGTTTGTTGTGTTTGTTATCTTAGCGGACTAGTCCAATATCCACAGGGTGTTTGCAAAAAAAAAAAGACTGGAAAACTGCTTTAATTTGCACAGTTTCAAGCATATATGATGAAACAATCAAAGAGATTGGTGGCAAAAATATCTTGGAGCAGCATTTACAGGAAACTGTGCAAAAAATACTCTCGTGTGCAATGCAACCATTACTGGTGGATCCATTAATATTTCCTTTTTATTTTCTTTATTTTTCTTTTTACTCCTTATAATGGTGTACTTGTACTTCCTGTCGAAAAATCTGAAGGAGGTGAAACAGATAGGCATATTTGAATCATTTTCAGGCACTGTCAACGATTTGCTAATTTGCAGAATATTCAAAATTTTAAAAAAATCAGAAATTTTGCATTTGTAACCAAGTAACAGGCAAAAAAAAATACATTGAAGTGTATAAACCAAAATAAACACATAAATAAATAGCAGATATTTATAGATTTGGTTCAGTGTTAGAGGGGTCTGTTTGTACACTTCCTGCAACTGGATGGAGATTTATTGTTGTTTCTTCCTTAAGTTGTATTTTTCATTTGAAGATTTACATTAGAACATTTAAGCTTGTTTGTAAAAACCAGAAGAAACTTCTGCGTGCAAGAACATTCCTGCATTTCATAGGGTATGATTTGTGAAAGTTTCATTACCCATGAAATGACGATTAATTCATGTGTCCTACTAGGTATTTGCAATTCTCGGGGAAAAGTGTATCAAAAGCAGAACAAAACAACCTGAATTTCATTACGTGGGTTCAAATATATCCAAGACCAAAATACTATTTAATCCTTCTGTAATTAAACTAATATAGTTCTATGGATATTGTTTTTTCAGACCAAAAAGGCCATTTCAACAACACCACAACCACCACCGCCGGTTGTAATGTATATACAGTAGCTCAATTTTAGCTTCCTGTGGATTAATGGGCCAAAGTTCACCGTTAACATTATATAGAGCTATGATCATTGTATACTTGAAAGTGATAAAGGGTATTCCCCAGTTTATGCATTGATAATTGATGTTTAGATACCAGTATAATTTACCAACCCAAATCCACCATCGTCATACAATGCCACCCAAATTCACCATCGTCATACACGTAGGTCGCATATACTTACAAATTGGTAATGTTTTTTGCCCTTGTTGTATTTCATGGCCATTTAACATTAACCCGTTTTTCAAATTTGCTTTTGTTTGGCTTCCATGTGAATTTGTTTAGTACAATTTTTAATTTTGCACTATTAAAGATGCAAAAAAATTTTTTTGCAACAAGAGCACCAAAATTCTTCGTTAATAGTGCAGACTACCTGAACCAAAATTTTTCCTTCCCCTTTGTACAATGGGACAACATCATTTTTTGAGTGACTAGACAGTATGTTGGAAGCCTACCACTCACTCCTACCTTGAATTGGCTTGCAACCTTCATTGAACAGGTAAGTGCAAGACACATGAGAAAGAAAATAATTTTTAATATTGTCTAACTTACTAATAGACAGTTGGGGTTGGTAGTATAAAGAAATGTTTGCATCAAATGTTGTAGATGCATGTTCTTTTTGTGGGCCACCAGATAGCTGGCAGGACCATTTGGCAATCTGTTGTTGCGGGTGTATGTGTGGTGTGGTATGTGTGTTGTGTATTTAGAGTGTGGCTATGTCACTAAATTGTTATTTTTTTTTTTAATTGATCTCAAATGAAAAGTTGGAAGTTCAATTGGAACCAATCTTGGATTTCCGTAGGTGCACCATGGTAATCCCTTATATGTTGGATGAGGTCAAAGGTCACATGCCAAGTCAAAGGTTCATTGAGGTAAAAAATTGAAAAAGTAGGCTAAATGTAAAATTGACCTCCATTGAAAAGTTGAATGTTCTAATTAAGTCATAGGTGCAACATGGATTCTCTCATTTGTCAAGGTAATGTGGCCCACAAGGTCAACGTTCATGTCTGACTTCTTAGCAAAATTCCTGTTTTAAATCTGTGTTCAATCATGCGTAGCTTTTGTGGACTAGCTGCTAATAGCATTTGATTTGCTTGTAATTCCTATGATTATGATAAAAGTTATTGGCCACATCAACAGTTAATTAGGAGCTCAGATTTCAAAAAATTAGAGTTTTGAGACTTTGTGGTATTGAGAGGGGAACGTTTTGTTTAATGGTTTGTTATTTTTTATTTATTTTCAAAGAATTAAAACTCCCATCATCTGGTAAAGCTGCAATCATCTACATCTTCATGTCTGAGTGTTATTTTCATTATCATTAGCCCAGCTTGTACTGCAAAAATAGATTTTCTTCTCTATTTTGTGTGTGTGTTTGTTAATTTTGTGGGCTTTGAACTTTGGGGTGAATTTTTAGGGATAAATTCTTGTTTAAATAGACATGACAATTTGCAGAAAGGAAGTGGCCCTCCCTTTATTTTTTTTTAAAACTCAGGTTTGTGCATATTTGGAATGCTTACCAATTGTATTAGATCACAGCGAGTGAATAAGAAGCGGCCGAATATGTCATCGTTAGGTGCCAGAAAATCAAAGCATGGCAGTGCTGTAACCAGTGGGGGGCCGGGAAGGGGAACCAGAGGGAAGAAGAGGAAAAAAGAGAAGAAAAAACAAAGTGGGAGGAAGGGAAAGGGTAAGGAAGTGAATGAATGGAGGTTGTTTGAACATATTCTCCAGAACATAACACCTTCCAATTGCTTCAATTTTAATCAAACCAAGATCCAGACGTGTCATGATGCTGCTTTGCTCAGGTAGAGGGCAGAAGATTTCTCATGCAGTGATCCTTGCCCCATTGTTTTCAGAACAATTCAGAGTCTACCAAAATATTCAGCCTCCGTTTGTGTCTGGTTATGGGGATAGGGTTCCAAGTTATTATGCTGTTTATAACTAAGTAAGGGTTTTATTGTAGCTCTAGTATTGCTGGGTGGGGTCAAGGGGCCGGGTTAGGTAATTACCCAGGGCACTTGGGTGGTCCTAAGCGGGCCCTAGCAAAAAAAATTTACAGGACCATAAAAATTGAATAAACCTGCATGGTCTTCGGGCTTATGTAAAGGGGGCCGTAACTCCAAGTTGCCCCGGGCTTGCAATTTTTCTTGGCAGAAAAAACCATGTGTGCAGCTTAGTTCTTAATTGTGATTTGATTTTATTGGCTTGATTTTAAAAGCATGCCATGCATGAAAACAAAAACTATCAAAAAAATCTACTCTTAAAAAATGTGACTTGTTCCAGGTTTGTTAGTGTGAGTCACATTAGCTGACAATTTGACCTAGTTAAAGAAATTATTTAATATTTCAATGACATTGTGCAGTGAAAAATAACTAATCCTTCTGTGGAGGTTCTTCTGGGAAATTTACATGTCAGGCATCACTTCAAGCACCTCAAGTAGTTTCTTTATTGTATTTAATTCTTTAGAATTAATAAATTGGTTTTTATCACGCTGTCACTAATAGAAACAGGGGAAATGAGGGAATTTGAACCTTAAGACTTAAAGATGCATATCTATCACTCGATGTCACATCTCGATAGCTTAGATGGTAAGAGCACCAGACATATATGGGAAGACTGGGTTCCAATTCCTGGTAAGATATTGAATTTTTGTGGGCGCCAGCTATAGCTGTAGAACCACTTAGCAATCTGTTGTGTGTGTGTGGATGTGTGTGTCCAGCTCTAAATTGATATTTTTTTAAATTGACCTCAATTGAAAAGTTGAAGTTCAATTGGAAACCAAACTTGTGTCATAGGTGCACCATGGGATCCTTCATATGTTGAGGTCAAGGTCATGTGCAAGAGTCAAAGGTCATGAGCGTTGAATACAGGAAAACTGTGAAATTACTAGTTCCATTTGAAGCCATCTCAAAGGAAGCATTAGTTGTTTCTTAACCTCTTGTTTATAGGAGAGACCAATTTTGGACCAACAATGGACTCACCAGAAGATAGCCAAATGCAAATACACCAATGCAGTGACACATCTGTTCTGCCACTTAAGAATACGAAATTGCCACCTCAATGAGACAATGAGCAAAGTCAGTTGAAGCCGATTCTCTTGAAAAACAATGCCATCACTTGGACTTACACAAAACCATGCAGATGATTGCAGTGAAAAACTGCTTGTTTGACAAAGTACAAAGTACCATGCTGGTAAAGCAAGAAGATCTGCTTTGAAGGTTCAAGAAAGGCTTGATTTCTCAAATGCAAAGAAATTCTAAGCATATTCAAGCTGCAGAGGGTCAAATGATGGCAACGGTAGATTTTGTAGCTGCCTATCTATCCGAAAGCGGGGGTAACCTTTCCATTCCTGGACGAATCACTTCCATGTTCATGCCACCTGGAACACGTCACAAAAACAAATGCAGATTGTCTACCTTTACAGCTTACCACCATCCATCTCATCAGGACCAGTTATTGAACGAAGGAGAAACGGGGCTGACTCCCATTATAGAATGTGGCTTGACAGACTGAAATTCTGCAAGAGTCTTTCTGACAATTCCTACATTGGCATGTCCCATCTGGGAAATGGAAATACACTGTTCATTGGGCCACACATGACCAAGATGGAGAACAGTGGCATCGATCAAGATGGCCAAATCTTTGAGGTAAGACCTCAATAATTGCAACAGACCATTTCCATCGGTATGGAGTCTCAGGAGTAAAGACAGAGGACGATGATGAACGAGTTGGTGCTGCAATTTCAAGGAAGTGGAATCCAAAGGGGATGAAACCAGTGGTCTTTGTTCAACCTTTTTGCTAACAATGCAGATCAGTATGATGTACGGGTGCAAGTACGCAACTTTGATATGCTCAAATAAGTGTACCATTTCTTTTTTTATCTTGGCCTATTTTTTAGGTGGACCATATCAAGTTCTCCAAAAATATTTTTTTTATTTCATTAATTTTTTCCTTCAAGGAAAAACTCAGGAAAATATCAGAGACAGTTCAAAATACTCCAAATTGAGGTTAAACGGCAGGTGGATTACACACATGTAGTAATACTGACCTTAAAAGTATACGGATATTGCGCCCTTAAGACCCCCTTTTCAGGTGTCTCCGCATTTCACAAGGTCCCTTTGAAGCATGTGTTTTATTCACAAGACCCTATTTCAAGCAAAATTTTGATTTTAACTACTTTTGGGCCTAATTTGAACAAAATTTAGTTCTCAAGGTCCACCTTTTGCAAGTTTTGTTTCGTTTTTCGCAGGTCCCAAGGTGCCCGGTGGGCCTCACACCCCAGTGCAATTTGGAGAGTAATTTGTATAATCAAAAAAATCTCCTGTCATTAAAGCATTTAAGCAATTCACTGAGTTTGTGATTGGTGTGGGTTTTTTGATTTTGTTTCCTGGTGGCATGTGATACCGTCTGAACTGATTTTCAAAACTTTCGATCATGCTGAAAGGTCCTATAAACCTTGTGAACTGAATCATAGTTCCAAAGTTATCTTGTAAATTTTGTCTACTGAGGTTTTCATTCTAGAGCACTACACGTTATAACAACACTCAGCATCATTAAATTCAGCAGACTGAGTAAGTTGTTGATCACCTTTTATTATTTTCAATTCAATCACAGCAGTTATAAGAGGGTACTAGAGTGATCATAGAGAGGGGGAGATTTAGGATGTTATGATTGATCTTTTCCTCTCAAGTATTCATCCTATACCGTCATTTGCCATGTTTCATCAGAACCTAGAGCCGCTGTACAGGTACCAAACAAGCCATCCTCCCAACACACACTCTGTGTAGAAAATCCTGCGAAGATATTAGTATTATGTCTGACGGCGAAGGAAAAGATGCAATGGTCATTGGGGAGTCCAAACCAGTAGTGTTTAAACAAGCTTTAAGCTACATCCGAAAAAAGGGTTGGAAAAATTGTTGAACACTTTGGCAGACTTAGGAAGAACTGACCCTCCTCTCGCAAAGGCATGTTGATTCTGAGTCATGTTCTCAGCAGCCTCGCCAGGTACCCAACATTGATTATGGGGGGCGTGAGATTATGGTAAGGGGAATTCCTCTGCTTTTAATGAAGAGACTTACGCATTTACGATCTCATTTTTGCACATGGGGATGTTTCTCTATATTGCATCACCCCTTCCCCAATGACTTTTTTCAGATTGTAGCTGTCATATTTGTCAGCACAGTAGAGTGCCGTACCTTCAATATTTTTTGTAGCGCGACTAGTACATCTTTGATTCGCTGTTGGAAGCATTTACAAGTTATTACCTAATTTATGTGGATCAACTAAATTTTGGGAAAAAGCTTTTCTCTAAGGTATCTAATGAAATAAAACAAATGAAGAATCTAGGATTTTCAAATGTACCTTTAATTTCCTTGGGACAGAATTTTGGTCTACCGAGTTTGAAGTCCATCATAAATGTAACTCTAGTTCAATTACATAATTAGCTACTATGTACTTGAATCAATCAACTCTGACAATGTCCAGGCACCCTATCTGAGACCAATCTGCTCAAATGGATAACCCTATCCAAACCAGACCTATGTAAAATAGACCCGCTATCCGAGACACGGGGCCCCAAGCAAATATTACCAATTGGAATTTTAACCTGGTATTTTACACTCCATTTAAGCTTTTTCTGTTTTGAAAGCTGATATCAACACAAAAATCATCATTCTAAACAATTCCTGCTGGGAATTTATACCTCTACCTGAAACTGACAGGTAAATCTTTGGGGGGGGGGGGGGGGTATACCCAATGTGAGACTGACAGACATGGCCTTAATTTGATACCCTATATTGCAAGTCTCGAGACCTGCTGCCCAGGTCTCGCGTTTTTGTAACGCGGTGGTTCCGCCCAGAATACCCATTTGGTCAGGAATTGAGTATGATTTTGTGATTGATCTTTTTGTCATTTTATGTATTTCTATGTAAATTACCCAATTCCTCAGTCACAAAACCCAAAAATAACCTGGATGGTTGGATTTCATGGGCATTTAAGAATGAAGAGCTTCAGTTGGGGGATCTCCAGGTCATTTTGGGGACTTGTCTTCAATGCTCCTTTTTTTATTTACCGATGTTTATTTACCACTCCTGTTAATATATTTGACTAAGGGTTACCCTGGTTGAGTAATAAGAATCAAATTGGGTCATTTGAGGTCAACCTCACCTAAGAGTCATGCGTAATGTCCAAAACATTGCTTAAAAATTGTTTTACTACAGGAAAACGGTTAAATGGAGTACTTTCCAATAATTGATGTAATAAAATGAGGAGGGGTTAAGTCATTGTTGGTCATTTGTTTGAAGTAAAATGGCCAAATCATAATTCCTATGTCTTACATTAAGGGGTGCGTACTTGCCATATGTACAACAATGACCTTAAAGGGCCATGCGTCCGATCGCTATACCCTCATCCCCAGAACTCCAGATTTACATGAAAGTGGTAATATTTTGGTTATCTAAAGAAAGCTAATATTTTTCTCATTTTACCCTGTAGAATCTTCGGCTAAAGGATGTTTGGTTTGGCTTGTATGAGCGAAAATGTGCCAACATTTTGATCAACCAATATTCATTTTACACAGTCTCTATGGGGATTACAAAATACACACCCACCCGTTTTAGGCTCTTCACGATCAAATGGGTTTTGTTAAAAGATCGGCACAAAAACTACAGCTGGGGTGTGGGATAAAGGCCATTCCATCTAGATGAAAACTTTATTACTTACAATCGGGTCATCTCTTTTCAGGACGGGATCCACATCGTATGTTGGGGGATATATGAAGTTCCAAAGTCGAATCATGCATTATTATTTTGAGGTAATTTAGGAAAATGCTTAAATTAATTTTTTTCCCAAAGTACTATACAAATGAAACTAACAAAAACACAATATTCTTTACTCTCAAGGTCATACCTTTTCAAAGTGTATGGTCAAAGTATCTTCAAGAAAAGGTAAACGGTGGACCAGTGGTGATATTCAATGTTCACAGTACAACAGTCTCTGGTTGAGCTGGCCCCAAAGGATTTGGCACCCACTTTGTTCCGGCTTTGCACCAGGGAGAAAACCAGGCAGCAGCCGTGTCTTTGCAGGTTCAGCCCACTTTGGAAGTCAAGAATACAGGCAGGGTAAGGAGTCATTGAAACCAATAGATATAGATTACACAGATGGTTCCCAATGAGCTTCGGAAGGCTTTTTTTGTGTCGCTGCATTAAGCCGGAAAGACAATACAGATCCTTTGTCCCATGTTGTAGTTGTTGTGTTGTGTCTGTGTCATGAAAAAAGGTTTATCATTTGCCTGTAATAGCCACAAACTTGGGTCACAGGTGCACATGGCATCCCCCATTTGTTTGATAAGTCAAAGGCACACAAAAGGGTCAAGTTCATGTGAGGTCAGTTGCTAAAAAGGCTGAAAATTACAATTGGCCTCATTGAAACGTTGGGAAAAGTGAAGTTCAATTGGAACCAAAACTTGAGTCAGAGGTGCCACAACGGGATCCCCATTTGTTGATGAGGTCAAAGGTCAATACAATGTCACAGATCATATGAGGTCAAGTTGTAAGATAGGCTGAAAATTGAAGTGCAATTGGAACCAAACTTCGTTTATGGAGTTTTACAAGTTTAACCCCTCATGTTTATGAGGTCAAAGGTCACATATCAAGGTCAAAGGTCACACAATATCGGGTCAAAGGTCACATATCAGTCAAAGATCACATATCAAGGTCAAAGTTCCACATATCAAGGTCAAAGGTCATGTTAGGCCTTAATTCTCACCAAACTGCAACAGCAGGCAACACAGAAGTCTGAGGACGGATGTATTTTTTTGTGTCCACATAAAAAATACTCTGCCAAACATGCAAATGGCACTCCAGCAGTCGTATTGATTGCTCTGTTTAGTTACTCCTGAGTGTGCATACCAATTCAATTAACATTGAAGTCAGTAATTTTACATGGCTGGCCCACCAAGTCGTTAGGGGAGAGAAGGCATTTTTAAAGAACCAAACCTAGGGTCTTTATAAAAAAAAATCAGCTAACTATTTGTTAAAAATGTGGTATGGGTGAGGAGTAAGAACATGACTAGGCATTTATATAGCACTTTACATTATCTGAACAAAGTGCTCACAGTCAGAATAGCCGAAGAAACAATAAATAAAAGGGCACAAAAGAGTGAAATTCAGCCATAAGAGTGTTTTGAGGTGGTTTCATTAAAAACTTGACTGCTACTAGATTCTGAGTGATTGAGGCAAGTGATTCCAAAGTGGTGGTTGATAGGGGCGCGCCAGGGTCAAATCATAGGAGGGGCGAAAATCATAGGAGGGGCGAAAATCATAGGAGGGGGGGGGGGGCAAACAGTACAAATTGAACTCAATTGGTTGAAAAAACCCCTAATTTTTGCCACAAGTAAACCCTCATGTTATCCTAAAACATGTAAACCCTCATTGTTTATCCTAAAATTTTGAAACCCCACTGGCGCCACCCTGGTTGGTGCATTGTTGCAAGGCTTGTACCTGCTGCAGTAGAAGTTCTGTTACAAGTACAATATGGTGCTTCCGGGAGATATGTAAGTAAGTAGGTTGTCAGTAGTAAACACCAAAGTTTAAATCCGGTTTTGTCCCACGCGAACAAGGGTGGCAAGATTCACCTCACACTCACAGCAACCACCTTTACTTCCCTCCTTCATTCACCTGATCAATGCTCCTCAATCATCAACCCAACCCTCCTACTCTCCTCCTCACTTGCTTCTTCAAGTATTCTTTGGAGTCCCATCCTCCTCAAACCTCCCACCTCAAACTAAAAGCCCTTCTTTAAAAAATACCACCTCTCCCAGCAAATCGCCAAAACCAAACGTACCTATTCGCCTTTACAAACGGGTCCACCGCTTCTTCTAAATCACATCGGGCATCAAGTCCTCAGTATTCATCCTATCCATCAACCGTCCAACAAACTTATCGCTCTCTCAGTTGCCTCTCTCGCCTCCTCAGAATCCCCCTCTCATTTGCCTTCAGACATCATGTCTTCGCTACCATACAGCATCACTGATCTCACACAACTCCTATACACCTACCTTCCTCTTCAAAGGATAATCTTTTCCCTTGCAACAATTCCCACATTCCCTAAACTCATCCACCAGGAAGAATTATAAAATCTTTGTTAGTGTGGATCTTGATGTAGCATGGATATATTTTTTTTAAAATAGGGGGTCTGGGTTTCTACCTTTATGTCAGCATAGGGCCACCTATTGTGGATACGAATACTAACGGGAGGCAGGACGCAATATTTTTTTCAGCATAGATAACATTTGCTTATGGCAGAATAAATACAGTAGAAGTACGGACTTTTTTTCCGGACTTTTTTATTAAAGATATAGAAAGCAGATTTAAAAAAGAAATTGGCTTGAGCTAGGATTAAACCATAGACATTCAGATTCCCCGCCCATACCATTACACTAGACAAAAGAGGATAGCTGCCGATGGTGGTGTGGGTGATTTCAATCTAAACCTGCACGGAATATAAAGGTCATCCGCATAATACAATAGCTAACGGAAAATGACATAACAATCAAGTTTGTATATATTATTGAACTGTGAATGAAAGATGATGCTGTTATACAAATGTTAACTATGGAAAAAAAAAAAAAACTAAAATAATAGTCAGCCAGGACACGACTGCTCAATTGGCATTTGGGTTTTTCAACCGGTAAATTATGGAATTTTTACGTGCATTTATATGCAGCTTCGGATCCCCCAGTGACATTACAAAATACCGCTAAATTGTTTAGTTTGAGAAATCTTAGTAATATATGATAATTTAGGCCAGAGTGGAATATTGACTTCAAAATCATCAGAGTACCTGCTGCAATACAGTGTAATTTCCAATAACAGTCATTTAGATTGAAATATTGTGACCGATGTAGATAAACACTCAGGTTCGCAGCCAGTATCGATGCCGATTTGAATTCACCATTGCGGTTAGGATGCATGTCCTACCCCAAAATGCTAATGCTTGTGCTATTTCATTATATTGAAGGATTTTGTATTAAAAATATTACCACGTCTTCTCATCAGATCAGCTGATGTATGATTGCACAAAAAAAGCCGATGGTAGTAGTAGAGTCTTCTGGATCTTTTCTTTGTTTGATTAAGCATTATTTTTCTTAGTATAGAAAGTCATCGTAGGTCACATCCTGTAAGATTTTGTGATTTACTTTTATGGAAAGTAAAACCAATATTTGTGACAAGGGAAAAATTAAAAAAAAAACCCAAGGGGTCTTTTTGGTGACCACTTATTGAGGTTCTTACCCACCTTGCATATGCCTACCTAAAAGTAGGGGACTGCAATGCCGCTTGAGACAGATAATTGTGGGGACCCTTCATATTTAACGAGCGCGAGCTTTGAAAATGCTCTAGTTTTTCAAGTACCCCTCCCCTCGGAGTACAACAAACACAACCACACCTTTATTTGAAAGGATAAGAAAATGATGGTGTGGTTGAAATATTGTGGCAGGATGATACTAGGCTGAAAATGCATTTGGCTGCAAATTAAAGCGAAATATTATTTTAAAGTAAAAATATTACATCTGATTTTTTAATAGTTTCCTCCTTTTTTTTATTGATTGGCTAGGTTTTATCCATTGCTAAAAGGGTTCAGGTAATACTCGTGGTGGTGACTTGATAGAGGATTTTTTTAAAGGAAAAAAATGATTTGGGGGCTAAAATTCTAGACCCTTTTTTTTATATATTGTATAAAACCGAAATCTATAATATAAATGTCGAAGATTGATAGTATTGCAGACAGATGATTAAAATTTGTTTTGGCTAAGAAATTAATAAATCTTGATTTTTAGCTCCAAAACATGATTTTTGATCCAATGAAAAAACCCCTGCCACCGAAGTTTTTAAACCACCACTATCATTTTTGTTTAAAAAATTTATTACTATCGTTTCGAATAGAAATGTGGCCCTTTTGTTGTAACCCGAGGGGAGGGGTTTGTTGACAATTTTGGCCGTCCAAACCACCCACTAAGTACCATCTGTTGAATAGGAACCCTGTTGTGGCAGCAAGAAAATGACGAGAGGAAAGTTTCTTTCATCACGGCCACCGTATTACGATGCCAGCAGATGAGACACCTGAGTTTCTGAATGATGCTTCATTTAGAAAACTCGTGTCATCATGGATGGAAACACCCGAAAATGGTATCGGTGGGATGCGCTGCACCCACACTGAAGTTTAGGGTACTAAACTCCATAAGTTTGCCATTCAGAACTAGGTGTGGGGAAAACAAGCCCAAGTGTGTTGGTTCTTGATGATTTCCTCAAGGACAACAAGATTCAGATGCACTTCAACTCTACATTTTTGAGCAATGCTCTTGGGGAAGTTTGAACCATGACGCTAGAAGATTTTGTTTGAAGAAGAAAATTTTAGCTCTTTATGAAAGAACACGCATCAATGAACGGGGAAAACAACAGAAATGGATGTACGTGAGTCCAAATGCAGGCTTATTTTTTAGTCATTTATTCTAGTCTCCTATGTCCTATTAATGGTGATGATCTGCTTATTTTCTGGGTGTCTTTTTCACACTTTTTTGCTGTTCTTTTTCTTCTTGGATGGATTGGTCATTCAACTTGGTTGGCATGACAAATGGGTGGGAACATAGGATATGTTTAGAATTTAACCTTTAATATTCCTGTGGTGCATCCCAATGTATTCCTATCCACTGAGAGCCTGTGGAAATCAACTGTCATAATGTTTTGATAAAGTTTTACAAATAGACACCAATGGTGCGTAGCTCATAAAGCCCACACAAAATTTAATTTGTTTGGTTTGAAAAAGTCCCTACGATGTTATGTTTATTTTTTCCTTTTTCTTATCCTTTTTAGATTTTGTTGATGCCCATATCGGTCCATTGGTGTTTATTTTTTGTTAATTTACCGTAGAACTTGTAGTCTGGCCGAACACTTTCAAGAGACCAGGTGGTATCCGGCAACAAGTTTTTAATGCTGCATTTTTTAATCATGGTCATTTTAAAACAATCTATAAATTAGAAGGATGTAGCCCATCATCTTGTTAAGCCAAAGCCGAACCCGAAATAAGATGTGGGAAGCCCTTTTTTCCACAGTAAGGTCATTTATATAGCTGTTTACACAGTTTATGGAAAGAAGTAGGTGGCTAACAGAAAAAGAAAGAGAAAAACATAAGAAATGCACCATGCGGGCACGACAAGCCACCAGCCGCCATCGGATAATAGAAGGATCCAGATAAATGATGGCCGGATAAACGAGCTTGGACTGTAGACTTTTAAATGGCCTAAATTGACCTTTGAACTCATAATTCTGAAATCAGCACATGTAAGCTTCTGGCCGGAAATCATGTTCCACAACCATACCACCGTTTAATTATTCAAGCCTCCCCTCTGAGAGTTGCTACATCTGCCTACATAAAACTACTTGAGCAGGCAAAATTCAATCAGTTGTTGTAAACCAATATTTCACTTGTGTTTATATGATGAAGCTGTGGAAACAACACCAGAAAAAGAGGAACTGGACCATAAGGTGATGGACACAAACGTCACCATACAAAACGAATCCAGATATTACTAATCTAACAACTTGGAGGAAGGTAAATATCACACCAACATCCAGTAAGGATTTAACTATTTTTTTAGTGGGGAATTTGATGTGCAGTTTCCTTGTATTGACGCACATTTCGATACATTTTTTTTTTTTTTTGCTGAATTTTAATAAATAAATCTGTCTCTACTTAAAATGTGTTAGAAAGGTAGTTTATTTGTCACTGTATTTTAGTGTGACATACTGCTTCAAGGCATGATTTACACTAGCAAAAAGTTAAATTCTGTGGGTTTTTTTTTTCTCAATCGAACTGAGATTAGGCCTTCAAATAGGTTTGTTTGCCATATACATATGAAAATATTAAGGATCGAAACAGCATATTTTTTTAGATGAACTTAACAATGTTTGACGCTCAAAAATGAAATATAATCTGCTAACTCGTTAAAGTTTTTTAATGACATAGCAAATCTTTTATTGTTACTTGTTTAGTGTTTTTTGTTATCTTCTTTGGATTTTTTTTGTCTTTGGGGTTGTAAAAAAATTATTACATACAACACCTGCAAACCTAGAAAGTGAAGCTGACAACAGCCCATTCAATGGACGTCACTTTTGCCCAGTGCAGTATAAATGTACAATCACATTAGGAACAATGAAAATCGTTTCTCTCTTGTTCTTGAACCAGCTTGGGTCTCTCTCTCTCTCCCTCCTCCCCTCTCTTTTCCCCCTCTCCTCTCCCGTCTCTCTCCCCTCCCCCACTCCCTCCTTCCCTCTCTCCCCTCCCTCCCTCCTCCCCCCTCTCTCCCTCCCTCTCTCTCTCCCTCCCCTCCCTCTTCCCCTCTCTCTCTCCCCTCCCTCCCTCCCCTCCTCCCCTTCTCCCCCCTGCTCTCTTCTCTCTCCCACCCTCCCTCCCCTCTCTCTCTCTCATCCCTCCCTCCCTCCTTCCCCTCGCTCTTTCTTCTCCTCCTCCCCTCTCCTCTCTCTCTCTCCCTCCCTCCCTCCTTCCCCTACCTCCCCCTGCTCTTTAATCACTTTGCTTAATTTTTTATTGCCTACGATATCTTTGCTTAACTACTTTCCGATAACTTCAACAATCAATGACCATGGAGACATGAGTCAATCACAAACAAAGACATTTGCACTAGCAATGGTATGGGGCTTGCAAGCCCTGCACAACAGAGGGCAGTGTCTGAAAAAACAGTGATTTACAGGGTGGGGAACATTTTTACAGCTGTTTTGACCCCAGCAATTGTCTACTTATTTTTAGAACAATTTTAACAAGTAACATAATTTTGATAACTGTTTAAATAGGTACATGCAAGAGCTATTGCTTCTGTAAAAGTCAAAAAATCAATTGCAGGCATCTTGCCGCACATAAGCCAACACAGTCATGATTGTGTATGTTATAGAGTGCCATCTATATGCCCATTGCCATATAGATCTTATAAATCGATTTATAAGTAAAAACATATTTTTTTCTGCACAGGATGATATTTTGGAATATAATAAAAATTAGTGTCAAACTATGTTGCATTGATTTTTTTGTTTTATTTTGTTTTATCATAATACATAAAAGGAGATCTTCAAACACATCTGTGTTTTATTGACACTTATTCTTGTGTTAATGCTGTTTCATATGGTCACGTTAGGCCAATAAATTGCACTATAATTTTTTTGCGACCTTGCTTTAGCAGAGCTACTTGTTCTAAGGCGAGCAGCTACCTTTTATTATGTCCATTTGCTAATATTTCTCCCCATTTTTACAAAGGGAAATATAGAACCCTTGCTTCAAATTATCGCCCGGGTCAAATTACCTGTATTAAACATGCACAATGTCTGGAAACACAATTCACTCTTCTATATCACGAAACACTTCAAAAATACACAATACTCACAGATAAACAACACGGTTTTCGTCAAGGGCATTCTTGCCGGAATCACAACTTATACCACAATACAAGACCTGGTAAGTTCTCTTGACAATAAGTCCCAGGGGACTGATAACATGGATTGTCTCAAGCCTTGGACGTAGTCCCTCAAATCCTCTCTAGCTAAATTAAAAAACTATGGCATTCATATACAAAACACAGGCCTGGAATTCAGTGCTTTCTCAAGCACTGTACTCAGAGGGTTGTTGTCAGTGTGGAAATCGGCCTGGGAGGAGTTATTTTCTGGCCGTCCCTCAGGGTAGAGTGCTTGGGACCGCTATGTTCCTGGCCTACATAAATGACCATACCCCAACACATCCAGTCGTCAGGACGTCTTTTTGCTGACGACTGTGTTATATATCGCGAAGTTGCTAATGATTTTTGACACACAAGTTCCCAACAAGATCTAACCCCCCCCCCCACCCGGGTGTTTGGGAGAAGCAATGGATATGAAATTCAACATAAAAAGTGTTTTGTAATGAGATTGATAAAATTCCCAGATCTCCCAAGCTTTTGAATACACACTGGGTGGTGGACCACGTTGGAGGACAAATGAAAGTCATCTACTTAGGGGTGTGCATACAATTAATTTGAAGTGGAATAACCAACAGGAGATAACTGCCAAAGCAAACCGTTCTCTGAGATTTATACAACGCAATTTGTTCTCATGTAATCAATCCACTAAATTAACAGCCTACAGGGGCACCCGGGGGGGGGGGGGGGGTACTCGACCCAAAATTTGGTACGGGGGTGCGTCCGCCAGGTAAAAAAACGACCCATGTTTATAGTGACCAAAAATTGTACAAAAAATATGACCCATTTATATAGGTTGGTTCCGAAATTTCGACCCATTATATAGTTGGCCTTGAAATTTCGCACCATGTTCATAGTATCTTAGCAAAAATCGGCCCATTTCATAGTAACTTTTTCCAAAAATCAGAAAATCAACCATTTTTATGTGACTTTAGCGAAAATCGGAAAAATTGACCCATTTTCATAGTAAAATGCGACCAAAAATGAAAAAATGGACCCCATTTATATAGTAGGAATGACCTCAAAAGGACCAATCGTTATAGAGACTGGTGGGGAAAAACGACCCATGTTATAGTTAAGGCGTGAAAAGCGACCCATATTGGAGGCACATATGTACTCTTTTCCATGAGTACCCCCCCCCGGCGACCCCAAGGGCCATGTTAGACCGATGCTAGAATACTCCTCGTCCATTGGGATCCCTGGATACCAAAAGGGCTCACCAAAATAGACATTCAAAATCCACCTCTTAAACTTGTTTGACATGAATTTGATAGAAATCTTAGTAATATCATGATCACTTTTTTGGATAATAGTGACTTACAAAAATCCATCAGAAGGTTACCACTCTTGCTGCAATACAGGTGTAATTTCCAATAACCAATTCATTTAGATGAATATTTTGTGACCAATTGTATACTACACTCAGTTGTCTCGCCAATATCGATGCCGATTTGAATTCACCATTGCTGTTAGGATGGCATTTCCTACCCCACATCTAATGAATGTTTAATTTCATATATGAAGGATTTTATGTATTAAAAATATAGCCGTCTCTCATCAGATCAGCGATGTATGAGTCACAAAACCG
This sequence comes from Ophioderma brevispina, assembly GCA_023653785.1. NCBI lineage: Eukaryota > Metazoa > Echinodermata > Ophiuroidea > Amphilepidida > Ophiodermatidae > Ophioderma > Ophioderma brevispina. The sequence continues at coordinate 41,806 of JAMKCH010006026.1, forward strand.
ATGTAGTAGAGTCTTTCTTCTGGATCTTCTTTGTTTGATGAAGCATTATTTTTCTTAGTACCGAAAGTCATCAGGTCATTGTCATCATCCTGTAAGATTTTGTGATTACTTTTAGTGGACGTAAAAACCAATATGTTTGGTGACAGACAGGGCAAAAATTTAAAAAAAAACCCAAGGGGGTTTTTTGTGACAGCCCTTTTAGGGTCTTAACCACCTCCGCATATGCATAACCTAAAAGTAGGGGCCTTGCCATGCCGTTGGACAGATGATGGTTACCACTTCAGTATTTAACTGAGCGGCCTGGGCTTTGAAAAGTGCTCTGTTTTCATTCAAGTTACCCCTCCCCTCAGTACAACAAAACAACAACCACCTTTATTTGACGGATAAGAAAATGAGGTTGTGGTTGAAATATTTTGGTGGGCAGGGATGAATATCTAGGCTGAAATAATGCATTTTGTGCTGCAAATTAATCGAATTTTATTATTTTAAAGTAAAAAATATTACAATACTGGGAATTTTTATGGTATCCTTTTGTTATTGATATAGGTTTTATACATTTCATACAGGGTCAGGTAATACTCGTTGTGTGGACGTGATAAAGAGGATTTTTTTTAAGGAAAAAAAGTGATTTGGGGGGCTAAAATTCTAACCCTTTATATATTGTATAAAACAGAATCTATAAATATAAATGTCAGAGGATTGATAGTATTGCAACTGAGTAAAATTTGTTTTGCTAAGAAATAATAAATTTGATTTTTACTCAAAAACATATTTTTGATCCAATGAAAAAAACCCCTGCCACCCCGAATTTTTTTACCACACTAACATTCATTTTTTTAAAATATTTATTACTATATTTCGAATAGAAATGGTTGGCATTTGTTGTACGACGGAGGGAGGGGTTTGTTGACAATTTGCAGTCCAAACCACGTCCCACTATTACCACTCTGTTGATATAGGAGACCCTGTGTGCAGCAAGAGATGATCGCAGGAAAGATTTCGTTCAACGGCAAACCGTAGTAACTGCAGTCAGATGAGACACCTGAGTATTCTTACTGATGCTCATTTAGAAAACTCTGGTGTCATCATCATGGGATGGAAACACCGAAATGAGTATCGGGTGGGAGGCGCTTGCACCCAACTGAATTTAAGGGGTACACTCCTAGTTGCCATTCAAGCAGAACTACGCGTGTTGGGAAAAAAAAGACGCCAGTGTTTGGTTTCTTGATGAGAGTGATTTCTTCAAGGACAACAAATATTCAGAAGGCACTTTCAAACTCTAGGAGATTTTGAGCATGCTTCTTGGGGAAGTTGGAAACCAATGACGCTAAAGATTTGGTGGAAGAAGAAAATTTTTAAGCTCATTGATGAACACAGACAACCAACCGCATCAATGAAGACGGGGAAAACACCAGAAAGGATGTACGTGATCCAAATGCAGGCTTATTTTTTTAGAGAGAGTCATTATATTCTAGCTATGTCTATATAATGGTGATGATTCCTGCTTATTTTTCTGTCTGTCTGTTCACAGACTATTTTTTGCTGTTTCTTTCATCTTGGATGGATTTTCATTCAACTTGTTGGCATGACACTGGGTGGGACCATAGGATATGGTTAGAAATGGTAACCTTTAATTTATTCCTGTGGTGCAATCCAAATGTATTTCTTATCCACCCACTGAGAGGCACATGTGGAATCAACTGCATAATTTGTTGGATAGTTTACAAAATAGAGCACCAATGGTGCTGTAGCTCATAAAGCCACACCTCAAGAAATTTAATAATTTGTTTGGTTGAAAAAGTCCATAACTGTTATTATTTTTTCCTTTTTCTTTATCCATTTTTAGATTTTGTTATGCCCCATATCGGTCCATTGGTGTTTATTTTGTTAAATTTACCGAGAACTTGTAGTCTGGTGTTCCGAACATCTTCTGGGTTCAATAGACATGTGGATCTCAGGCCAACAATTTTTAATGCGCAAATTTTAATCATGGATCATGTTTAAAACCGAGAATATAATTATGAAGATGTAGTCCAAAATCCATCTTGGTTTAAGCCAAGGAAGCCGAAACCCATAATAAGATGGTGGGAAGCCCTTTTCCACAGTCATTCATTTATATATAGGCTAGTTAATCAACACCTTTTAAATGGAAAGAATTTAGGTGGCTAACAGAAAAGAAAGGGAAAAATAAGAAATGCACCATGCGGGCACGACAAGCCACCAGCCTGCCAGTCGGAAATCGAAGGCTCCAATAATGATTTCCGATAAACGAGTTGGACTGTATGACTTAAAATGGCCCTAAATGACCATGTTGAACTCATAATTCTGAAATCAGCACATGTAATATTCTGGCCTGTAAATCATGTTCCCAGACCATAACCACAAACGTTATATCTCAACCTCCCCTCTGAGAGGGGCTAACATCTTCCCCTACATAAACTAATTGATGCAAAATTCAATCAGTTTGCGTGTACCAATATTTTTCAACTTGTGTATATGAAGAAGCTTGTTGGAAACACAGCAACAAAAAAGAGGAACTTGACCAGAAGGGATGTGGACACAATACTTCACATACAAAACGAAATGCCCCAGATATTACTGCTAAACAACTTGGAGGAAGGTAATATCACACCAACATCCAGTAAGGATTAACTAATTTTTTAGGTGTGTCTCTGAGGAATTTGATGTATCAGTTTCTTGTATTGACGCAACATTTTGAATCAGCAAAAAAAATAAAACAAATTTTTTTTTTTCTGATTTTAATAAATAAATCTGTCTCTACTCTCCAATGGTGTTAGAATGTATTTTATTTGTAACACTTCGTAATTGTGCCAGTAAACTGCTCAAAGCATGATTTACAAACTGCAAAAGTTCAATTCTGTGGTTTTTTAGTGCTGAATTAGAACTGCAAGATTAGCCGTCCCAATATGTTTGGTTTTCCATAACATAGACCAATATAGGATCGAACAGTCAGATTTTTTAGATACTATAACAAATGGTTTGACTTAAAATGAATAGAGGATGCAGTACTCTTTAAAGTTTTTTCATGACATAGCACAGATTTTTTATTTTACCACCTTGTTGGAGTTAGTTGTTTTGTTATCTTCTTTGGATGTTTTTTGTCTTGTGTTTGGTAAAAAATGATTACCCGTGGCAAACCTAGAAAAGTGAAGCTGACCACAGTCCCATTCAAATTGAAGTCACTTTTGGCCTACAGTGCAGTATAAATGTACAATCACAACTTATGGAACAACTGAAAATCGTTTCTCTCTTTGTCCTTGAAACAAGCTTGTCTCCTCCTCTCTCCCCTCCCGTCCCCTCTCTTTTCCTTTCCCCCCTCTCTCCCTTCCTCTCTCCCTCCTCCCTCCTTCCCCTCGTCAATCCCCTCCCTCCTCTCCTCCCCCTTCTCTCCCTCAGTCTCTCAGTGGCATCCCCTCCCTCCCTCCTTCCCAGCCTCTCTCTCTCCCTCTCCTCCCCCTCCCTTCCCTCCCTCCCCCCTCCTTCCCCCGCTCTCCTTCCGTCTCTCTCTCTCCCACTCCTCCTCCCCTCTCTTCGTCTCCTCCTCCCCCTCCCTCCACTCCTTCCCCCTCTCTCTCTACTCCTTTCGTCTGCTCCACTCTGGGGCCATTCTCTCTCAATCACTTCCCTTCTCTACCATCACCTCTCTCCCTCCCTCCCTCCTCCCGCCTCCCCTCCCCTCTCTTTAAGTACTGTATGCTTAAATTTTATATTGCCTACATAAGCTTGCTTACTTCCAGGATAACTCGAAACAACAATCAGATGTCACCATTGGAGACAGAGTCACATACCAAAACAAAGACATTGCAATATCAATGGTAGGGGCTTTGCAGTCCCCTGGCACAACATAGGGCAGTGTCTGAAGAAACATGGATTTACAGGGGTGGGAACATTTTTACACTGTTTGCGACCCCATGCAAATTGGTCTATCTTATTTTAGAACAATTTTTTTAAGCAGAGTAACATAATTTTGAATAACTGTTATAAATAGGGACAAAATGCACTAATAGAGCTATTGCTTTCTTGTAAAAGTCAGAAAAAAAAATCAATTTGAGTCCAGGCATCTTCCACATAAACATACACAGGTCATGATTTGTATGGTATAGTGCCCTCTATTGACCCCATAGTGGTCCAGGGAGAGATCTGTTAAAACTAGATTTATAAGAAAAACATATGTTTTCTGTCACAGGCTGTAATATGGCGATATATCCAAGAAAATTATTTCCAAAACTATGTTGCCATTGATATTTTTTGTTTGATTTTGGTTTTACTCATCATACTACCATGAGATTTCCCCCCTCAAACCTGTGTTTTATTGACACTTATTCTTGGTTTATCTGTTTCCTATGTCATCGTTAGTGTAAATTGCACTATATTTTATTTTTTTTGCTGGACTCCTTGCATTTAGAGGAGAGCTACTTGTTCTAATGGAGAGCTCCAGCCCTGTTTTAATGGTCATGTGCTAATATTCTCCCATTTTTCCAAAGGGAACTATAGAACCTTGCTTCAAAATTATCATCGCCGTTGTCACTTTACCTGTTATAACACATCAAAATTAAGCTTGAAACTAATTCAGAGTCCTATATCACGAACACTTCAACAAATACAACAATATCTCACAGATAAACAACAACGGTTTTCGTCAAGTCATTCCTTGCGAATCACAACTTAATACTCACAATAAAGACCTGTCCTTGATTTCTCTTGACAATAAGTTTCCCAGTGGACATGATAATCATGATTTCTCCCAAGCCTTTGGAGCGAGTCCACAGCCTCATAATCCTCTCCCCCTAGCTAAAATTACAAAACTAATGGGCATTCATACAAAAACACATGCCTGGATCAGTGGCTTTCTCACGCACTGTACTCAGAGGGGTTCTTGTCAGTGGTGAGAAATCGGCCTGGGCTGAAGTTATTTCCATTTTCTTTCTGGCGCCTCAGGGTAGAGTTGACTTGGATGGGAAACCAGCTTACGCTAACTGTTCCTATAGGCCTATCTAAATGACCTAGCCCAACACATCCAGTCGTCAGTTAGACTTTTTGCTGACGACTGTGTTATATCGTGAATTGGCTAATGATTTTTGACACACAGTTCTCCAACACGACTAACACACTTGGTGTTTGGGGAGAAGCACTGGCATATGAAATTCAACTTACAAAGTGTTTTGTCATGAGATTGAACATTCACAGCTCTCCGCAAGCTTTTGAAAACACATTTGGCTGTGACACGCTGAGACAACTGAAAGTCATTCGATACTATAGGGGGTGTGCATTAAAAATAATTTTGAAGTGGAATAACACAACAGGAGATAACTGCCAAGCACACCGTTCTCTAGATTTATCAACGGCAATTTGTTCTCATGTAATCAATCCCTAAGATTAACAGCAATACAGGGCAACCCAACCCCGTGGGATGGGGGGGGGGTACTCCGACCCAAAATTTGGTACGGGTGTGCGGCCGCCAGTAAAAAAAAATCGACCCATGTTTTATAGTGAACGCAAATTGGTAAGCAAAAATATGACCTATTTATATAGTTGGTTCCGAAATTCGACCCATTTATATAGTTGGGCCTTGAAATTTCGCACCATTTTATAGTAATCGTTATCAAAAGTCCACGTCCCATTTTCTAGTAACTAACTTTTTCAAAAAAAAATCTCAGAAAATCCACCCATTTTCAACATGTGATTTTAGCGAAAATCGGAAAAATTGACCCCATTTTACCATAGTAAAATGCGACCAAAATTGAAAATGGACCCATTTTTATATAGTTAAATGCCCTCAAAAGTGACCCTTCTTTATAGTAGCCTGGTGGGAAACGGACCCATTGTTATAGTCCGTGCGGAAAACCTGTCGACCCTATGGCGCAATATGTACCATACCCTTTCACTGAAGTCCAGAACCTCCCCCCCCCGGGAACAGGGCACATGGTTAGAGACCTATGGCAGAGCGTACTCCTCAGTCACTTTTGGGATCCTTTACCACAACGGGGCAAGTCAACAAAATAAGAAGCTATGGAAAAAAGAGCTCACGCTTTTTACGAATGACTATAATCAAAAACCTGCTGATGCACAACTACAAAAGGTTGAGAACTCAAACTGGAGCCACTATCTATAAGGAGAACTACCAGACGTCTTTGCTTCGACTCATTCAGACACAAACATCCTGCCATAGGAAAACTACTAACGCCGGTCCAGCATCATCACAAACATCAGACCACAAGAACTCATTGCCTCAATTCTATCACAAACCAGACACATGAAGGGTCTGTTATCGTACTCCATGTACCAAGAACAAATCGTGGACTGGAACTCATTACCCATATCTTACTCAATTTAACTGACCTGACCATTTTAGGAAGGCATGTATGCAAGAAGTAAAAAGCAATAAGAAGCATAAACCCGCTAAATTACATGCAACATACTATTCCTGACCGTTTGACCCCACTGGGGTGTTGGCCAGTATTTTCTACAAGGTAAGTTAATTTAGGAGCCTATCTCTACTCGCATTTTAAGTGTCGCTCAACATTTTGGTCTTGGAATGCGTTTAGTCAGGGTGCACAATTATTAAGAGTATAATCAGTCATAAATTAAGGTATAAATTTTGTTTAAAAGGTTTGGGGACCTAAATGGCCCTTCATAGTTTAGAGAAATCTGTGCCCCTGTGTCCTGCTTCAACAGCTTATTTCATTGTCAATAGACTACAGCAGTATGGTGATATATGGGAAAGTAGTCTCTTTTGCTCAGTGTCGAAAAATCCCTGTAATAAAATACAGTACCTCAATGAGTCTCTTTGACTTTTGGACTGATCTTGCTGGATAAATGAACTTGATTTTTTTCCCCCGTGTGGCTCCTATTTCAATTTTGCATATGTACCACGACCATTCTCTGCCACATTTGGTTCATTTCTTTTAATATGACCTGAGGTTGTTGCCCTGAGTTAGAACACATCCCTGCCCTGTTAAAAATTGATTCCCCGGGGGATGCCACTTACATACATTTCCGTGTTGTCATCCCCAAAAGCAGGCCGCTTTTCAGATCTGACCCAAAACGCGGATATCTTTCCTTCATAGCAGAATACCCCTTATCACGGATAACCCCAAAAAGGATAAATACCCTTAACCAACGCAGGCACTGCCCACATTTTCATTATGGTGCACACGAACGCTGAAATGTTCTCTTCTTCAATTTGCTCTCAAATGGCATGATTGTGGATGATCAGGCAATCACAAAGGATCGTCATTTCTCAATTGATAGGCACACTGCCTCTGCAACTCACTCAGGTTCTCTGGATTCCTTCAACGGCGCGTACGCGAAAATGTTGCAAATACATGATTACACGAGGAGGATTTTTCGTCTACCTAAGTAAGTTGTATTGTCGTCGACATTTATATATAAGGAGGGGGCCGGATCCGCCATTGGCTATATGACGATACACCTACCCTAAAAGCTGACTTGATGAGTGCGAAAATGATCCCCTTTTTTTGGTCTTTTGCTTGGTTTTGTGACCCTTTCTTTTCGCGTGAGAGATCCGTGCGGTCCGCAAGGCCGCAGGTGAAAACCCTAATTTGTGAAAACCCCCCCTTTCCCGCGTGTAATGATATCTTCTTCGCGGATGAACAACAGGTTAGGTAAGTGGCCCCCCCCCAAGTGGCCGCCCCCCCCGGAATTGATCCCAATTTACACGGGCGGAATTATACGATTTTATGTTTTTTGGTGTGATGGACTTCTCATTAATAGGAGGCCTCTATTAACAAGAAGCGGGTGCGAAGACGCATAGTCGCCGGGCGAACGGCATTCCATGAAGCAAGGTGTGGCTACCCAAACTCCAAAAAATGCTCTGATTGGTTGAGATTTGGTGCCGCCTTAAGAAAAAAAAAACCCTCCTTAACCGATCCAAAATGCGCGCCATGATCAGTGGACCTGATCGAACAAATACAAAGGGCAAGATAAGCTTTTTGAGGAAAATAATACTGTGACCCGAAATTATTACCTATACATCCCTCACCCACTCAAGTTCTTTGATATAACTATGTGTGGCCAAAATAACGACGACAATGTGCTTTTTTCATCAGGCACAGCGTCCAACCCCCAAATTCATTATATTGTGTTACCCAACCAAAATACCGTAAAATTGTCTATATCGTAGTCTATGTTTTAATTTACGTTTACTGAGATTATTATATATTCATTACCAGTCTGCTGGCCCTATTGAAAATGCCATCATTCTGATTGGTCAGTTTACTGACCATTCTGCAATAATGGGACGCGAATGCATTTTCTCATTTATATCATGCTGTTTTTTCCTTCGAGTAATAAGATAGAAATAAAGGGGTTTGCAGTATTATTTATGGGCCCAAATGTTATCCTCGGCCGGAAAAAATTTAAAAATAATAGGGACCTCTGCTGCTGCGCTCGTCCATTATTTATTTTTTCCGACAATCGACACATTATTCGCCCATAAAGGATCCTGCATCACCCTTTATTTCTTAAATACAACACTGAGCGTCTCCCCCATCAAACCATCAACACCACCATCAACGCCCCCCCCCCCCGGCAATGTTAGATCGTACCTAACAAATTTGCATAAAAATGTTAATTTACGTTTAATGATGTTAATTTAGTGGGGTGGTACATATTGAGCTTCTATCCCAATCCCCCCACGAATTGTGAGATGATGTTTACCAATAAGTTATACAGAGCCATAAGTGGAATTGGAATCATTGGACCAAAGCTTGGTACTTGCTTAGATCACTAATCAACATGATTTTAGTGGTTCACCATTGAACCGGGGGAAGAGGGGAGAGGTTTTTTGGGTTATTTTACCAATAGTAAAAATGCCGAGGTATAGGTGGAGAGGAAGCATTGGGCAAAGTGTATTTTAGGTTATGCAGGTTTGAAATATCTGCCGCAACTCCACACTCCAGCAAAACATGGCTTCTCCTGCAGGCGATAATACCTCCCCATATTAAAAACGCATTAGTAAAATATGTCGTTCATGCTTAAATTTTATTTCTCTTAAAAGCTCGCCACAAGAACCTAATTCCATAAGGTATGAGGACCAAAAAAGTCATATACAACTGCTAATCTATAGAGTAGTGCAATATAATGTTTCCTTATACACACGTGGCACAAAAAGTATATAGGCATGTTTTTCGATCAGTATTTTGCCAAAGTCAGACCATTTTTTTTTGAAGAGTTTTCGAAATATCATTTTGGTTGCTTGTCAGTGGAGTTCCTGATCTTTCATTACTACCCGAAGAAACCTCAGGTTTGAAAAAAAAGCGTGCAGAAAATATATGTGGGAACTGAGATGAACCCCGAAAGACAACAAACCCAAAACGCCAATTGCAGGTTTTTTTGGCATTTTCAATGAGTGGCACTTGCAGTGTACTTGGGGGGGGACAGCAACAGTTTTGACTATCATTTGCAAGTAGGCTTCTCGCTCATTCAGTCAAAAACCCTCTGTGTAAAATAGATACACACGTATTATTGATTGCGTTGGAACAGTCACACGTGACCATTGAAACATCCAAAAACAGCTGCAACTTTTGGTTTTGGGGGTTGCGTCTTTCGTGCATCGCTCTTCTCAAGCCTTTTTTGCATGTTTTTTACAAGCTAAGACGTTAAATGAAAGAGCAGACCTAGGCAACAAATGTATAATTCGAACTTGTCCAAAATGGTCTACTTTAGGCACAATACGATCGAAAAACATGCCGAGATACTTTTGTGCCAGGTATATAAAATACCCAAATCTTAACTGAATAAAGGATTTAAAACTTGTGCTTTGTTGAAGTCATTTTTTTGGCGTATGTGACCAGAAAATGTGTGGATTTAAAATTCATATATGCTAGGATTACCGCTTCTGGAAAATATATTTGTAAAAACTGGGGCACCAAAAAATATTAAACTGTAAAATAGGTAACTTTGCACTGATGAATCCTGGAATCATATTTTGGTGTAAAGTCTATTCATATGATAGTTTGAATGGTCAAAAACATTTGTTTGATCTAATGTTGCTGAGATGAGCGCTGATCCCAAGAGTCAAATTTTTATAATACCAGGGTTAGACTTCTGTAACTCTGGCATGTATACTCCTTTACTTCCCAATAAGTCAGCGACTCAGCAGTTCAGACAGATATTTTGCGGTGTGCAGTATCGCACTGCCTATATGCGACGTGTGGATCTGTCAGCGCTTTAGAATTACGGGCCCCGCCGCGTTTCTTCTGCAATCACTGCATAATACCCTGAGTCACTGACTCGAGGAAGGTCAAATGCAGCTATAGGTTGCTGATGAGTTTTTGCTGTAAATCTCTAATTCCGTAAGGTATGTTAATTTTTCAGATATTCAACTGGCGAACAAAACCGTCTTGAGGCTTTAGCAGCGGAAACAACAATTGGGGCAGCGACCCTAATCATCCAGTACATAATCGAGAAGACGGTATGCTTTTGCACTTTACACTAAACCAGAGCATCAATGATGCAAAGCCTATCAAGTGATGGTATTTAAAGAGGACCATGTTTTTTGTTACAACCTTCTTTACGGTCAATGGGAAATACTCTGATAAACAAATTAACTTGGTACAAGGAAAAATTTTTGGTAATTAGCGAACACGGTGGGTTCTCAAACCAAAGTCTTGCGCCTCTTTGTGATTACAAAATGTGTAACATTGTGTGATGGGGTTAAAAAGGTCACAGGTCATAAGTCGTCAATGGTTGTCATTCTTGAACCAAAACGCCATTACAGCAGTGGCTTTAAGTTTTCTGACTAAGCTAAGGGCTGCAATTGGCTCATGTTTAGGCAAAAGAGAACAAATATACTAAGTTTACAAAACGCCAAAATGCCCCTTCTAATTGGCACACACCATGAAGCTTTGACCCCAACTCTCAGCTATGAAGAAGTTGCAATATGCTCATCCCCAAGGACACAGTTCAGTGGGTTGTACAGTTGTACATACATTACATGAATTGACTTTGTGGGATCTGGGTAATCATATATCATCCCCAAAACCCATGAATAAATTGGTGAATGAAAGCTTACTGAACTGTGCCAAGGGCAATTGTATGATTTTACTAGCTCATAGTGTCATGCTTAACAGCCCCCATATATTGGTGCAAAAACCGCCTGACGTCGTGACCCATAGATATGGTCCCAAGTCCGTGGTTGAAGTGCCCGGGGGGGGGTGGCCACACAACCCAACTCAACTTTTTTTTCATAGGTAGGGGATGTGCGGGCCAGAAGGCCGATTTTTCCAAACCTTGGGGCTTGGGAACGTATTTTGTCTCCTTAATTATGGCTTGGGACTGAATTTTGAGATTGGCAGGCTTGGGAGCGAAATTTGGCCTAAATTCAGCTTCTGGAGGCCAAAATTATTCATGAAAGGGGACCCTAAGAACTGAATTTTGCTTCAACTGGGGGTCTGGGAACTGCTGGAGAGATGCGAAGCACTCTTAACATCGTGAGTGTAGATGGACTTAAGGCCCGCACTACCATACCTTCTTTCCTCAATGTCAGTGCTCCCCCCCCCCCCCGTGTTAGAGTGAATATTCTTCTAGCTGAATTTGGTTTTCAATGTATGTGACCTTAGAGGATAGTGAATCGCAATCTGTTAAAACCTGATAATGGATTTTGGGGCAATGGACGCTGAACAGATTGGTGTATAGCAATTTATCTGTGAGCCTCAAAAACAATTCATAGATTTTCAAAGAATTCCCCTTCAAAGCATGCGTATCAAGTCCTTGTCATTCCCGTTTGTTGTGTGTGTGGGGGGGGTGGGTTTACATGGAAAAAATGAAAAAATCTTTGTACAGATTCAAATGGTGGTCCAAAAAACGATTTTTTTGCAACGCGAAATACCCAATTCTCCCCCCCAAAAAAAGAAACAACCCCTGTCGTGAAGGACTTTTTCCATAAAAGAGTGTTGGTAATAATAGGAAAATCGTCAATACATTTACATTGCTGATTTTTTTTTTTTTACAGTTCCTACGAGTATGAATTTAAAGGCCTAAAACCAATTTGATGTGCCTGCAAAATAATTTAGCATCATCACGCCATTGCCGATGTGAATTTTTTGCCACCAAATCTGCGCAACTGTATTTAGAGCTATTAGGCAATGCATACCCATTTGGGCAAAAATAGATTGACGCCTTAAAAACTGTGCACACAAAAAACAAAATTTTGGCCCCCCATACACTTTAGTGTTATATTGGCCACCATCGTCCACACACCCTATGAACCTTGGACCAAGGTTCATTTCTGACCTAATTTGGTTTGAAATTGGCTCAAGGCTTGGGCATGATAGAACAAATGCCCACACTTTACTATGTTAAAACCCAAAATACTTGACGACATAATACAACATTTATCTGTTTAAACCTTATAAATAAAATATGTCTAAAAAACTTAACCTAAGCATCCCCCTTGCTATAATTCTATAGGTTTCTCTGTTACAACAAGCTAAAGTTGGGACAAGGATCACTTTTCAAATGTCCACTAATTAGTTAATTAGCAAATTAGCTAATATGTATGCATACATATACATGCATACACGCACACACCCCTGCATGCACGCACGACACACAAACACCAACACACACACATGCATGCATGCACCCATGTATGCGGCCTGCCATGCATACATACATACATACAACAGACCATACATACATACATCCATACCTACATACAACATACATACATACATACTTTTTTTTATTTTGATTAATATACCTGTCTACGCCGCAGGCCCATTAATTTACTAAGCTAATTTTTACTAATCTAATATCTAATATTTTTTTTAAGATAACTCGCTAGCGTCGCAGACCGATAGCCCCTTAAAGAGTGCAGTGCCTTGAAGAGAGGGAAATTTTTGGGGTAAAAAGTTTTAAGTCGCTTATAAAGTCTAAGCCTATAAAATCGCTTAGCTAACTAGCTTGCGCCGCAGGCCTATTAAGAATGCTTAGCCAACTAGATTGCGCCGCAGCCTATAAAGATCGCTTACCACTCGATTGCACTGCAGGCCTATAAGATCGCTTAGCCAACTAAATTGCGCCGCAGGCCTATAAAGACCTCTTAGCCAACTAGATTGCGCCGCATGCCTATAAATTAACTACTCTAATAATTTTATCTATATCACTCGCATAGCGTGCCGGACCGACGCCCCTTAAAGAGGCCGAGGGCTTGAAGAATGAGGGAAATTATTAAGGGTAAAAGTGTGTAACTAGCCTTGCGCCGCAGGCCTGTAAGGTTCGCTTAGGCTTAACTGTTTTGGCGCCGCATGCCTATAAATTGGATGACGGGCTGTTTTACGGACTAAAGTGCTATAAATTACAGACAGCTCGTCGCCCCAGTGACTTAGGGGGGGGTTAGAGCAAAATCCGACAGTGGAGTCTACTCGCCCCAGTGATTAAGGGTTAGGGCGAAAGTCGAGTGATTTACTCGCCCCAGTGATTTAGGTTTAGGGCGAAAGTCCATGATCTATCGCCCCATGATTTAGGGTTAGTGCGAAAGTCGAGTGCTCTACTCGCCCCATGTGACTTAGGGTTAGGGCGCAAGCCGAGTGATCTACTTGCCCCAGTGACGTAGGGTTGGGGCGAAAGCCGAGTGATCTACTCCTTCAGTGACTTAGGGTTAGGGGGTTTATTGGTGAGTTCGGGTTATTAACATCTAACACTACATAAAACCTAACCCTAAACACTAACTCTAAACCCTAACCCTAACCCTAATCCTCAACCCTAAGCCTAAACCCTAACCTCAACACAAAAATGTGAGGACCTTTTCAAAATCTGTATAGGAGTTGCTAATGCATGCGATATCATCTAATAAATAAAAAAAGTGAGGACCTTAAAAAAGGTACCTCGCATTTCCCACGAGGTCCCTAATACGATAGCATTTCAATAAAATTTCCTCTACTTATATTATCTTAACTACATAATACATATACATTACATACAATACACAATGCATGCACACATATACAAATTGGTTTCTTGGGCTTGCTGTGAGCAAACATTTGTTCAATGTTAATTCTTATTTTTGACATGTATTTACAACACACACCACACACTCCCAGATTACTAACCACACATACATACATACAAGAACATACAAATGGTTTCGTGGTCTTGCTCTTGAGCAAACAATGTTCAATTGTTAATGTCTTATTATTTTTGACATTTGTTACCAACACAAACAACTTGTAGGCACACACATACAAACTGATGACAGCCAAGGACGGGCACAAGACAGGCATAGAAGGACACACATCACAGCACAGGGAATATTCCAGACATTTATTTTTTAATGAGAAGAAATAATTTGGGATTTTTACAAGGGTAGAGGATATTTTACTGATGAGCAGTCACTTAGTGTCAAATTCTATTGATAGGGCGCATGCACTGGGCTTATTATAGAAAATACAAAAGTTTACCTTCTGAGGGAAATATAAACATTTTTTTTAATAAATTACTCATGTAACAGGAAATGTTACATTATATTAATGCGATAACTATCATCTTAAATATAGTACTAGCATATTGCAAAATGACAACTGACCAAAGGTACTGAGTGTGTTACACCAAGCAGACATGGGATGTGTACTTGATTAAGTCTGTGACCCCAGCTTGAGTGTGTAAATAAACAAGCCAGCACACTGACAAACACAACTAAGGTCAAACATTAGACTGCAAATGCATCAAAGCTCGATTATTACCTATAACACTAGTGTCCAAGTGATGCTGCATGCAAAAAATGCCTACTAATTTCAACTCTTGAAAATCAGGCCAAAAATAACAAATAGTACCCAAAAAAACCAATTGAACTCAAACTTCAAAAATTGCTAAACATAGAAAGCACCAGCAACTTCAAATACTTGCATAATGTGATTTTCACAAGAATTTAACAAGATACAAAAGACTAGTTTCGATTTTAGTGGTTGCCATTGACTAGCAAACCTACTGCATGGAAAAGCCTATTATGATAGGCTGAAAATACAGAAATATTCCTTCTGTACTAGTTGCCCTTCACCTCGTCTGTCTCAGCCCTCTATTCTCTGATGTAGTGCAGTGTGGATCCATTGGTTACTGGTTCAAGTTTTGGCCATGCACCTGTTCCAAATTCTGATATGCCATAGGAGTGTGTTTGTGTTGATATTGTGATCAGTGGCTCGTACGTTAGTTAGTGTGAGCCAGTTGGCCTGGCAACGGTCTTATTCAAATGCTTTCTTCCTCAGCAAATTGCTCTCTCCCATATTAACCTTGCTTGATCCCTTTAATTTCTTCCCTTCCTTATCTTTCTACTCTGTTGCTTCTCTCCTATTCCTTTCTTCTCTCTCCTTGTCATACTTCATTTTTCTCCGTGCACGCTTTCCTTTGCTCTGTTCTTAAGGGGACATAAGTACATTATGCCTTGACCATGGCATAATTTTAATTATATGCCTGCAATTTGTCATTTTCTACTTTCCTCTTCTTTTC
>JAMKCH010006027.1:0-35008 GCA_023653785.1 Ophioderma brevispina
CTGATGGATAACCACCTTAACATCTGAAGTTAAATAGGAAGTGCCTCTTTTTCAGAGTTCAGATTGCCATGAATTAAATTTGTTTAAAAATGTGCACTTTGGCTGCGAACATTTGAATTTGGATAAGTTCAATTCATGCAAACTTGTGATAAAAGTGGATAGCAGGAAAGAAAAGAAAATGGGTGTCCATTGAGTATGTGAAATTTTAAAAAGGGGTCATTTGGTAATAGCCCTGGGTAATAGGTGGACAGCAGCATAAAAAGGCAGTCAATCATTCCAGAAGGTACCAAGTCGCATCTCTCACATAACCTTGACTACGTAGCTCTAACAGGGATGTGAGATTTGCTGCACAAGATCTACTACAATAAGCATCAATTTGAGAATGCTTTGCAGATAAAGTCCGCCTACATCTAATGCCAAAGAGACGGAATGGAATACATGACTGTCAATGAGGAAGAGAATCATCAACCTATCTGCCACACACGGTAACCGCACCCAACTCCAAAAGTTAAACCCTCCAGTACCTCGGTCCTATGTTTGGGACCGTAAGAAAGACTCAAAGAGTTCAAGGGCCGTCAGCGCGTAACCAGGACACCTGAGCCTTCTCCGTAGGGGCAAGACTCAGAGTTTCCCCATTTTTTTTCGGCTCGCTTCGCCTCACCAGGTAGACCCATATTTTTTTTCTAGACGGTTTGAAATTCTGGAAGGCCGTGTCCTGATTCCTAATAGCAGTGTCCAATCTTCCAATATTTTACCGGAAGTTGGTCAACATTTTTGGGTAATTCAAAGAAAGCTAAACTATTTTTCCTCATTTAATTTCCTCTGTGAAATCTTAGGGCTAAAGGATCTTTGGTTTGGAAGTTAGGAGGCAAAATGTACCCCTTTTGGTCGCCGATATTATTTTAACACATATAGGGGCTAATACAAGCATGTGTTAGCTCTCACATGAAAACGGGTTGAAATATCAGCGCAAACTCTACAGATTGGTTTAGGGGTGAAAACTAATGCTAATTTAAATAAAACTCTATTTTACTTAAATGGGGTCGGCCTCTTTTATATATTAAATTATCACCAAATTAATAGGCAACAATGGCACATAGGTTTTATGCCAATTAGCATGTCTTGCCCTGCTTCCTTTTTTCTAACCTTTTTGATGTGTTTTTTGGGAGGGTTGTACAACAAGTTACAGCAAGAAAATTCTGTAGCAAATTTGTCCAGTCATACCGTAGATTGAGTGAACTATATCTGACACACGACGTCAGTCTTAAAATACCTCATCTACTGCGCTATGGGATATGGTGAAATCGATCGCATGATCTAATCTCCAAGATAATCACCACCACCTAATTCAGGCCTTAAAGCACAAACCAAAAAGAAGGGGGCTCGTGCCTATGTTGTTTTCATTGGCGTCAATGACTAATTGACAATGTTTAGGGCTACGTGCTACTAATAACAAAGATTTGTTTTTGCGTGGACAAAGTTAGTTTTTAAACCAAGAAAAATGGTGTATGAGAAGCAATTAGCCCAAGTTTTGATATCTTACACAGACAGTACCTAGTTGTTAAGTATTTGGATGTGTACGTGTAGATTGAAAATAGTGACTGAAAATACAAAGCTATCCTGAATATTTTGGTCATTTTGAGATATGGGCCGTTTAAGTTCAACAAAAACAGGTTGTTTTGCGTCAGTAAAAGTGCGAAATATCAATTTTCCCACCACCCTTTTTCATACTTTCTTCTTCAACTTATATAATCATAGTGACGTCATATTGTGAATATTGGGGGTACTCAATTTGATACCAATAGATGAGTATACTCTAACCATCGCGTGGTACCTATATTAGGATTAGCAAGCCCATAGGAAATCGGGGGGGGGGGGGGGGGGGGGGGTGCGTTCGGGACTTTGCGAGGGTGGGCGCCCGTGTGTGGATGTGTGTTGCGAACTTTGTATTTGGGTTATATTGGTTTTGTGTGTGAACTTTAATGGTGACATATACTTTACGTGATTATTTTGGTTGGATCAATGTCTTCTATGGTTTTAATAATATTCTAATTTCACAATATTTTAAAAGAAATTTTTGATATTTGTTTTTGGTTGGCTTTTTGTTTTTTTATTAAATGTATTTGTAAACCCGATTAAGTTGGCACTATACTATTATTGCCAGAATTATTTATCATCTGGGTATTGTGCTGTAGTCGATGAGGACCAAATAAAGATGATTGAATGGAGAAGTCCTTCCATGTACAACGATGGGGAAACATGGGTCCGGAAGGGCACCACAACACTTCTAAAAAAGTATCCGCACCCAATTTATTGTTAATATATTAATTTGGTCTATGCTTAAAGGCACTATCATTATTTGCTAAATCAGAAAATCGAAAAAAAATTCATCAAAATCTGGTGGTATTTCCATGGCTGTGACAAAATCAGGTGTCCTAACGTACCCTGCAGTGAATAACGCAGCACTAATAAGGCCAAAATTTGATATTTTATCATTACTGTCATACCTGTCCGCACGCTCACGGACATTTACTATATACAGCACATAACTGAATGGGAGATTTCGTACTTTGAAAACCCATGCTTTTTTTCTTAATTTTTGTCCAATTTTTTCAGTTTGAAAAGAATAATTAATGAAATTGTACAGACTATCTTTCACTGTTAAGCTATTACTGCGAGTCAAATATATCTTGACTCTTATCGTATGGATCACTGATAGTGTCTTAACTCATAAAAGCAGTTGTTTAAACTGTATATCTCACTGTGGGGAAAGCGGCAAATGGCTACTTTTCAGTCCAAATTTGGCACTTTCCCTAATTTCTAAACTAAACCGTCAATTTTTTATTTTTTCTTCTTTCACTAATAGTATTCGTGAGCAATATATATTGGACTCTTCGATTTGCCGCATTATCCCGGGAATGCATTTTTCTGGATGTACTGCTCCCCCCCCCCCCCCCCAACACCACCACTAATGTGTGTAAAAACACGTTAATCGTGAGTGGTTAAGAATTGTAAACTATATAATACAGTAAAATGTACTTTGCTTTGTCTTCGTTTATCTTGTACTTGTGTAGATTTTACAGTATTATACGCCGCATCATTCCTAGCCACTAAATGGCCTACCGTAAAATAAAGTATAATTTATATTTAAAAGATGGTCTAAATTATTGGCAACTTTGCTAGTTGGTGTGGTCATCAGTACTTTTTATCCCTACATATTCCAAGCTCTTTATAACTCACCGAATACACCCATTTCCAGAGTTTTAATTAAATAATTTTCTTTGATATCTGATAATATTTAACCAACCGTGTTTTTGTTGGCAGAATGCCAGTATATATTGTAAAATTTACAATATCTTTTAATAGTTACTACTGTGTCCCCGAGACCCCTCCCTGCTGTAGAGGTCAATTCCAAGTTCGTAAGTTCTCCTTTGGTAACTTTGCCTCAAAAGCGACAATTTTAGTCAAATTTGCGGCTCCAAATCTGGCAAATTTCACAAAATTTCAGTTCCTAAACCCCTACTTTGGGACACAAGGTCCCATCACCCAATTTTCGGAAATCCGGGCCGCACATCCCTACCTGAAAAAAAAATTAGAGCCACTCCTACCCGGCGCAATCGAGGCGCCTTTACTGTCATTGACAAACCCCCCCCCTCTATCGCCAAAGACGCCCGATAAGGTTCCGAAAGGAAACAAACCAGCCCAAACCCCTCCTAAAGCGAATGCGAGGAACCGCGAAATCTACGTTTGGCCTTAATTTCTCACCTAACTGCTTCAATCAAAGGCTGGTAATGTTTTTGTCTATTTACTGTCATGACACTCTAAGTATAGTCCACCTTATTAGGATTCCATGAAATCCCGAAACTGAGTCAGCAAACCTAGCGTGCCTGTCACCATAACAGCCCAATTGAACACCTTGACTGCCTTTGGAGTTGGAGACGGTAGAGGTGATGAACCCAATACTTTCCCTCTACAAATTGTCCTTGAAATTAGCTACCTGCTTATGAAATGACTACATTGGTCGCAGTACCATGAGAACCCTTTCGATAGAAACTGGGTTTCAGAACCCTGGCACCCCAGCATGTTAAGCCTTTATGTCTAAGTTTCTTTTAAGTGCTCTCCTCTCCTACTCCTCGGGGTTCTTCTTCGTCCAGGGTCTCTGTTCTTTCTTCATTAGAGATATCTATTTCATTGATTTTGTAGGAGTGGTCAGCCATCATCATCCATATTGGCATGTGTGCACCCCTGACCTCCGATCATCTGCTTCTTCACTTAATTCATGCTTTGACCACCTCCCATTGTAAAGGAAGGGGCATCATCCTCTAAGGTTGACAGGATTCTTCATGATAGAGTCAGCATTCAGCTGATGTTTCCATTTGGCTACATCCATTTTGTGTTGACCTTCAAATAAACACAATCAGTATTTGTAGTACAAATGCACCTTTTGATCTTCAAAGAGTATATACAATTTCAGGTGGTGTGTGCATATTTGCATCCTACTAGAACTCAAAATGTTATCCATCTCATATAGTTTACTTGGACACAGATTCCTGGTGAACAAGTTGGTTAATGTGTGATTTTTGGACCAATTTGCATAAAAACTGGGCTGATTTTATTTACTCCAACTGAGTTTACATCTTTATAGTACTTGAACTTGATGAGACATATTTAACATTATGAATACATAACTTTATTCATAGGTGGACACATGCTTTTGATAATTTATTTGAACTACTGCTTTGATAATATCTAATTGACCTCTGCATCAATCAAAAGTGAGTACCACATTTGATACATCGTTGAAGTTAAATGAACATATACCAAAGAAGATACGGAAACCAGTAAGCTTCCACAATGCTGCTTCCCAATGAAGTTTTTTGTACAGGTTGCCATGTTGATCGTTAGTAGATAACATCTTACAATGCAAGTTTTTGATCAGTTACTGTCAATTTAGCCATGTTTTCATCACGAAGAGCCACATCTACCTGTACAAAACACCCATTGGACGCAAGCATTGTGGGAAGCTATTGAAATCTTCCTCTTGACATACTGTCATACAGAATTACCTTCAAGGGGATTAGTAAAAAAAGCTCATAATTTCATATTTTTATATGTTTTGGTACTGGCATGGATATGCGAACATATCCTGCAATGGTTGGCTTGAATCCTTGTATTAAGACAATTACTTTTTAATCTGATCTGTAATTTCTATACGTGGCGTATCAAATTCCTACTTGAGATCAAAAAGCCTTTTTCCCAGTGAATATCACATAATTTTCAAATCCAGCGTGTGATGTGCACCATGATCAATAAGTTTGTGACCACAAATACAACGTTTGATTGATTTTTGTTTTCTGTACTGCTGTAAACCAGAATCAGCTGCTAGTGTACCTATTTTGGACCCGCCTGTAGTCTATTGCTGGAGATGGTATGACAAAGTCCTCAATAGTTAATTTTTTTTCACTATTGGGTTTTTTCTCTACATTAGCAGTTATAATGTGGAAAGTGTTGCAACCTTATCCCTAATTATAAGCTAAAAACACTGCATTTCATATTTTTTCGATTCCCTCTCGCCTTATCGCGGCCATCCCTTTAATTCATTTAAATACTTTGTCAATTAACAGAGTTAAAAATATATATACTTGTTGAATTTAATACAGGTTTTGAAAACATACTTTGGATGCCATATGATAACTTTGATCAATTAAAAGGTCTCTTAATATGTATTGTAAACCATATTGGAAAGTTGTCCTTGATGCATATATTGAAACTACTTTGGATATGATAAAAATACTACAGGATAGTTGAAAACAACTTTTGATATTTTGGCACTAACACTTTAAACAAACCCCCTTTTTTGATCTTTTTACTTTATATTTTTTCTTTTCAAAACTGTTCGCTCACTCCCTCATTTTGTACAGTGCAAATGGAATCACAAACATCAGAAACAGCGTGATGAAATTCACTTTGTGTTATTTTCTTCTAAAAAGAAAAAGAAACTGTATGTCATCATTTTTTATTTAAAAATGTGAAAGAACGCTCCCTTAAATAGCTAGTTGTGATCATTCATTGAAATTATTTATTACCCGTTATGACAGCATACATCTGATGCACTATAATATTAATCTGTGACAGTTCAGTAGGTTAACTTCACATTCAATTTAACACACATCTAAGTCATCACATGTATATGAACATTTGGCATGTGATAGTGGCAATGAAATAATTGATTTCATATGTGATTGCAAGCTAGCGCACATCTGAATTAACCGAAGCATGTAGAGTGTTTCCAATAAACAGATTTTGATGGGAATTTGGGCAGGCTAGTCTGGGAATAGTGTTTTGTTTGTTGTTGGGTGCTGGAATATGGTTTTCTGTGATCCATCAAAAAGGATAAATGTGAAACTGGAAAACTGGCAACTATGTAAGTATGATGATTTTAATATTTCACACATGCACTTCGATGTACAGTACCCTTTTTTGTATAGTTTTAAAAAAAAGAGATGCAGAGTCGCAAATCTTAAAAACATCAATGATAGCACATTTTAAAAATATATTTGAAAGCGTACTATGATACATGTTTGCTGGATAAAAAGTTTGGAGCCTAGCTGGGGAGTGAATTAGTTGCCAGTTATTTTTCAACATTGTCCCTTTGGCACTTCACACCTCTGCCAACAATGCTGCAGTATCTGAATCCTACTAGTTCCAGATCTGGAGAATAAGGTTGGTGATTAATTAGTTCAAAGCTACAGTCCTACAGTACAGGCCTAGGGACCATTGACTTGTGAGCTTTATTTTGTCCTGATGGATACCACATTAACATTGTTTGGCCTTAATTTTCTCACATAACTGCTTCAACTGGCTGGTATGTTTTGTCTATTTACTGTATGACACTTCTAAAGGTATAGTCCACTATTAGGATTCCATTGGAATCCCCGAAAACTGAAGTCAGCACCTAGCTTGCCTGTCACCATACCAGTCAATTGAACACCTTGACTGCCTTTGGAGTTGGAGACTGTAGAGGTGATGAACCCAATACTTTCCCATCTACAAATTGGTCCATGAAATCAGCCCGACCTGCTTTGAAATGACGTAAATTGTCGCAGTACATGATGAACCCAGTTTCTGATAGAAACTGGGGTCAGAACCCATGGCACCCAGCATGTTAAAGCCTTTATGTCTAGTTTCTTTGTCAAGATGCTCTCCTTCGAGGGTTCTTCGTCCAGGGTTCTCTGTTCTTTCATTAGAGATATCTATTTCATTGATTTTGTAGGAAATGGTCAGCCATCAATCATCCATATTGCATTGTGCACCCCCTGACCTCCGAGGCTCTCTTCTTCACTTAAATTCAGGCTGTTGACCACCTAACCATTGTAAAGGAAGGGGCATCATCCTCTAAGGTTGACAGGATGTCTTCATGGATAGAGTCAGCATGTCAGCTGATTTTGTCCATTTTGGCTACATACTCATTTTGTTGACCTTCAAAATAAACACATCATTAGTTTGTATTATTCAAATGCACCTGTTGATCTTCAAAAGAGTAATATACAATTTCAGTGGTGTTGCATATTTGCATCCTAACTAGAACTCAAAACTGTTAATCCAGTCCTCATATAGTTACTTTGGACACAGAATTCTGGGTGAACAAGTTGGGTAATGTGTGATTTTGGACAAATTTGCATACAAACGATGGCCTAGATTTTATTTACGCCACTGAGTTATACATGCTTTAATATATACTTTGAACTTGATTACATATTTTAAAGCTGATGAAGACATACTTAATTCATAGTTGGACACATGCTTTGATATTTATAAAAAAAAAAAAAAAAAAAAACACATCATTAGTTTGTATTATTCAAATGCACCTGTTGATCTTCAAAAGAGTAATATACAATTTCAGTGGTGTTGCATATTTGCATCCTAACTAGAACTCAAAACTGTTAATCCAGTCCTCATATACACTCTAAATGAAATGGACTCCTGACGTTAAGAAAATGAACACCCTTGGATTAACAAAATTGAACACATATTTACTACCTATCACATGTGTTCGAAAAGTGAACATTGATAGAACACATTGTGTTCTTGTGGGGAACATCATTTGCAACTTTTTTGTGTTCTAAATTCGAACACCTGAACACGTTCCAGAAGTTAACACATAAAAAAAAAAAAAAAAAAAAACTTTGGACACAGAATTCTGGGTGAACAAGTTGGGTAATGTGTGATTTTGGACAAATTTGCATACAAACGATGGGCTAGATTTTATTTACATCACTGAGTTATACATGCTTTAATATATACTTTGAACTTGATTATATATTTTAAAGCTGATGAAGACATACTTAATTCATAGTTGGACACATGCTTTGATATTTATTTGAACTACTGCTTTGATAATATCTAATTACCTGATACATCATCAAAAATGTGAGTAAACACATTTTGATACATAGTTGAAAGTTGAAAGAACATACCTGTCATACAGAATTACCTTCAAGGGATTAGCAGCGATTTGCTAATCCGAAACATCGAAAAAAATCATCATAATTGATATTTTTATATTTTTGTTACTTGGCATGGATATGCGAACATAACCTGCAAGTGGTTGGCTTGAAATCCTTGTATTAAAGACAAGTACTTTTTATCTGATTCTGTAATTTCTATATGTGCGTATCAAAATTCCGACTTGAGATCAAAAAAGCCTTTCCCAGTAAATATCACATATTTTCAGCGTGGTATTGTGCACCATGATCAATATAGTTTGACCACAAATACAAACGTTATTGATTTTTGTTTATTCTGTACTGCTGTAAACCAGAATCAGCTGTCTAGTGCAGATTTTGGGACGCCGTCGCTGTATGTCTATTTGCTGGAGATGGTATGACAAATTTCCTCAAATATTTCATTTTTTTTCACTATTTGGTGTTTTTTCTACATTAAAAGCAGTTATATGGAATTGTTCACCCTTATCCCTAATTTATAAGCTAAAAACATGCATTTCCATATTTTTTCGATTCTCTCGCATTATCGCTGCCAATCCCTTTAATTCATTTAGATACTTTGTCAAATTACAGAAGTTAAAAATATATATACATTGTTGAATTTTAATACATGTTTGAAAACATACTTTGATGCACATATGATATACTTTGATACAAAGTACAAAGGTATCTTAATATGTAGTTGTAAACATATTTGGTAAACAGTTGAAAGTGTCCTTGATGCATATATATGAAAACATACTTTGATATGATAAAAAATACAATAAAGGATAGTTGAAAACAACTTTTGATACATTGTTAAGCATACTTTGAAAACAAACTTTGAAACATGGTCAAGAACTACTTCATTTTCCAAAATTATCATATTTGACTCTCATACTGGTGATTGAATATTGCTAGTGTTTCAGTATTTTTGGTAGACATCTCATCATTGTGTTTAGGTGACTGACCACTGACATCAGTTGTAGCCCTTAATATTTGAAACCTGTACACTGAATAATACAGGAGACTGGCCTTATTACCCCGCAGACCTGCTTCGGCTTGGAATTATCTGTCTGCTGTTGAAAGCGCGGATCCCCGGGCTGCTCCCAGAAAACCTGTCAATTTATGCTAACCAGCGTAAATTGCTGTTTTCATTGCTTTGTAAATTAGTGTTTCACTGGAGAGGTGCTTATCCTGTATTCTGACTTGTGTCGGTACTACTCTAATGGGTATCTGCACAGACATGACTTCTTGATTAAAGAGAAGTAGGTGAGAGAGAGAGAGAGAAAATCAGAGAAAGAGCGAAAAAAGAGAAAGTGAGAGAAAAAAAAGAG
Organism: Ophioderma brevispina; assembly: GCA_023653785.1. Taxonomy (NCBI): domain Eukaryota; kingdom Metazoa; phylum Echinodermata; class Ophiuroidea; order Amphilepidida; family Ophiodermatidae; genus Ophioderma; species Ophioderma brevispina. Next base: position 9,821 of record JAMKCH010006027.1, read on the forward strand.
AGAAAGAGGAGTAGGAGGAAGGTAAAGATTGAGGTGAGGAAAAGAAAGCTAAAGAATGAAAGTGCAGAGGGGAAAAGGAGAGAGTGCAACGAGGGAGATGAAAGGGAATTAGAGGAGGAGTAGGATAGAGGGAATGATTGAGGTGAGGAAAAGAAAGAAAGTGCAAAGAGGGGGAAAGGATGGAAGGAGGGAGATGAGAGAAAGGGAATTGGAGGAGTAGGGGGAGGTAAAGATTGAAGTGAGACAAGAATTGTGAAATGAAAAGTGCAAAGAGGGGGAAAGGAGAGAGTGGATCAGGAGGGAGATGATCGGAAGAAAGGGAAGAGTAGGAAGGAAGTAAAGATTGAGGTGAGGAAAAGAAGGAAAGTGCAAAGAGGGGAAAAGGAGAGAAAGACAGGGAGGGAGAAAGAAGAATTGGCTTCACACTATGCTCTATTATAATTTTCATAGAAATGTAAACAATTTCTTTCAGTAACTAGCTTTGAATATGTATTCCATTCAAGTTAGACTAGTAATATGCAATTGGAACTTTTGTTTAGTTTCTGATGAGTAAGCTTCTACTATTTTCATGATTCGAAAAGGCATATTTACATTTTCTAAACTTTTTATCCAAGTGTTAAGGTAGGATCATCGGATAAAATGGTCATGCAGATAAATGACTATAAAATCAAATCCCTTAAATCAATTTAGTCCAAACATGACTATGGTAAGGATTGAACTTTGCAGTTTCAAGACATTACAGTTAGCTTTAGTGTTTTTCGTAAATTAAAAAAAATTCTCAATTTTTTCATTAAATAATTTTTCCCAGCTTAAATGGAAAGTGCTCTTAAGCCGAAAACTTCAAGGATGTTTGTATAAACAAAACAAAATGATTTTAGGGAAAAATAATTTTGTGGAAAATTAAAAAACACCTGCTATTTCAGATAGAAACACTCAATCTGCAAAATCTAACGTGAGAATTCTCCAAATTTGATTTCTTTCATATGACACCTTATTCATCAGCAAGGGAGATTTAGTTAGTTCTAGGAAAAATTATGAAAAGTGGATACTTCAGTATTTCTAGAAATACTCAACCAAAAAAGATGTGGTTGCAACCACATGTTCTTTGTTTTTGATGACACACAGAAAATCAAAAATTGATATAGATGTTTGATATTTCTCTAACCATAAGAAACACCAACATATGTCATAAATTGCTTGAGAAAAAAATAAAATAAAATGTGTACTTTTTCACAAAATTGCCCCATTTTGGTCCAACCTTAAGTATTGATATAAAATAAATAAACCTCTTAAAGAATATGGTTCTATCAGTTATGTTACTCAAATCCAGTGAAATACTGTGTAATTTCTGGAGGTTGCATTTAGGGGCACTAAGCAATTACAGTATCCAACTAGTCCTTGATTTTAAACCTTAATGGGTGTGTATATTTGTGTATATCACCTTAAATGGTGGATTTCCCATTTTTGTTGACAACAATTTGGACTTCCCAATTCAAAACCTCTAAGGAATGCTTTTTAAATTATTCCATTACTTTCAGAACTTCTTTTGTGACATCTTTCATCTGACATGATTTGGTGACAATCCCATGAAAGATATTCAATATCCGTAAATGGCACTGCCCATTCAAAGTGAGAGATGAAACTGGACTTGTAATTTGAATTAACCTCAACACTGAATGACAATTTTTTTCAGGCATTTTTAATACCTATTTCATTAATGATAATTCTTTGCTAATCTGTGCATGTGTGTGTGTGTGCGTTGGGGTGTGTTTGTGAGTGTGTGTGTGTGTGTGTGTGAAGGATAGAGAGAGAGTGTTAATTTTGACTTGCAAACTGGTGATGCTACATATTCAATTGATCTCAGCAATCAGACTTCCCCTCATTCAACAGTGCATTTACTGAAAGTCGTTCAATTGAATTACAAGTTAACAGCTGAATCTGATAACAACCCAATTATCATGTGATCATAAAGTCAGCATTTCATTCCGCTGAATCTTGTCAAAAGTGGGTCCATCAGTGCAATCGTCATGGAAATTGTGTGTTTGGAAAAGAGTATTTGTGACACTTTATTCCTCTCATCCTGGTTTGATTCAAACCGACACCGAGTTGGGTAACCTTTTCATGTTTGCCAGACTGTTTATTTAAAATTACAATTGAAATGTGATGTTTGATCTAAAAGGTAAGTGAGAAATGTGAATTTAAATTGAAATAGAATTTTGATTTGTTTGGCAGGTTAAGTTTGAAATTGGAATTTATTTTTATGTGGAGAAGTTAATTTTAATTTCAAATTTCAGAAATTTGTTTTAAAATAAAGGTTATGACATTTGACTCCCTAATTCTGTCAGATGCAGGCAACTAACTCCAAGATATTTTTAGTTAATTTTTGATATTACATACACTCTGTAATAGTTAACTACAATTTGTATTCATGGGTACAATAACCCTATTTTTTATGGGGAGAAAAAATTTGCATGTTAACCTTTGAAATTGGCTAGGTTAAGAAGAAAGTGTGAATAATTGTCAATTTTGGACAAACCAATTTTGACTTGGAACAGGTCTAACTTTAAACCTGGTCGACCTTTTTGTGCATATAGACCTAAATCTTAAAGGGAGATTTTGTGATCCACAACCTTCGTTCCCCCAACTTACCTAAAAAAAGGTGATATTCTTATATCATCTGAACCTTTTGCCTTAGTAATCCACGTGTACCTAATCTTACATGCAAATTTGGTCGAATGTGCAAGAAATTTGCAATTTTGTATTTTCTGACTGTAAACAGACAAAAAATTACAGTACAGTGGCCTATGGGACCATGGAAAACAAGTAATTGCTCGTAACACAAAACCGCAAGATCAGAATCAACTAAAATTTTGTGAATAAGCTTTCCTCAAGGATATCTAATGAACCATGAATAAAACAGAAGGTGCTGGAATCACAAAAATCATGTTATAGCACCCTCTATATGCCCATTCTCCATAGGGAGACTGTTAAACTAGATTTGTAAGAAAAGTCATATTTGCCTGCAAATGAAATTTTGTAAAATTTACACAGGATGAAATCAGTGTTATAAATAATCCAAAATAGTTGTCAAAAGTGTATTGCCATTGATAGTTTTTGTTTCATTCTGGTTTTGACGTAATAAATGAGACTTTCAAACAGATGTGCAGGTTGAAGGTATAAAGAAAATAAAGAAATAAACAAAGTAGTCCAAGCTAAACAAACCACAGAAGATTTTATAAAATTCCAAAGTAGTTTATGTTGTGTTTACAGAATGCAAAATCAATTATGTCATAGTTAAACTTCCTTTTCAATATTGATTTCCGAGATGCACACCTGCTTTCATCTTCAGTAGATGTAATGTCATAGCGGTGACACCATGTTAACAATTATCACAGCATCCTGGTAGTGCCCGCCACAAATGGCACAATATCATGCTGTGTATGGCGCAAGACCTGGCGTGCTTTACTCCCTCCCCCTGCTGATGCATGTCATAACCTCCTTGGCAACTGGTCCAAAATGTAATATTGTGTGGACTGTCACTCCACTGTGATGTCATATTTCGGGTGGATGGTATGTTGGGTAATTGGCTTTAATTGCTAGTTCTGATACGTCATTAGATATATCATATTTGTTATGTGACGAGTGTGTGACCCCTTTGGATTTGAAGCAAATCTGTACCATATTTGACCAAATAAATACCCAGGGTGCTTAAGTTAGTTATGGTGACTAGTTTATTAAAACCAAAGGATGGCTTTGTTCAAAATTAAATATTTTTTTATGAATTTAATATTCTTATTCATAATACTTAATGATTGCAAATAAAATTGGGTTACCAATTCAATATTCTATTAGTTAGATATTTTCTGAGTGGGCCCTTAATAATCCATTTAAATAAAATAAAAAAACCTGTAAAGGCAGTATGGTTGTGAAAATTCCCCAAGTGGTTAAAAAACAACAAATAAATTTTTTAATTGTTTATTTTTGCAATAAATTAACTCCAAGTGCCACCAAACTCAGGTCTTAGGCCCACCATATTAGATACTTGCATAATGGTAGAGTAAAGGTCACATACCAAGGTCAAAGGTCATTAGAGTCAAACTTGGCAGAGGGTGAAGGAAAGGTGGAGAAACTGGGACAGGTTGCGAAGAACCATAAAGGTGTTACGCCAACGCCTATTCGTACGCCTGTCTATTCAAAATCCTCTTCGGTGGACAGATTTTCAATAGACAGGCCACAATAGTAGGCATTCGTGTTAGACGTTTATGGTTTTCAGCAACCCCTCTTAGTGGCTCGAGAACTTGACATGTGACAGAGTAAAATTTTGCTAGCCAGCTTGAAAATGTTAAAACCATGTGACTCAACTTTTGCACGAGATGGATAAAATACGGCATAGAAATGCATCAAAGAAATGCATCAAAGAAAATTGATTACTTCTGGGTTTTATCATCATACTGTAAAGTAGTTTTGAGGACAAAAGTAGGGGACCAGTTCCAAATTTCAGCAACCTGTTACAAATTTGTTATTTTGAATAGTAAGAGCTAATTTAATAATTTTGATTTCTAGGATTTCCTGTGTTAGATGGAGAAATAATTGGTAAGACAGCACAAGGTGTAGTAAGCAAAATGAATACATCGCATATCAAACCTCACATGCATAAAATAAGAAAAACCTAGAAGAAAAATCAACATGAGCTGAGAGTCTGATGTGATAAGTCATGAAGCACTGCAGCCGTACATGTTGGGGAAAGCATAAGTAAACTTTGATTAGGGCATTCTAATGTCTGTTTTTAACTGCCAGTTTTACGGCAGCAAATTAGCAGTTAATCAAAGCCGACTAAGTTAACTCATTTTACATGGATAGTTAGCATCTGTGAAGACAGTTAACCTTTAACGCAAGAGTGATCTTCCTTTGCCGTGCCCAATCACATGGTATTAACAATGTGTGTACATTCTGTCAATCCATACGGATTAACAATGCCATGCTACATAGTCACTTTCAAAGTTGACGTCCATTGATTATGCCTCCTGTAAATAATGCAGTGCTACTCTCTTATGAGTAATATTGGTATGTGTCGGATCTCTGTGTGTGTCTGTTTTATGTCTGCCCGGTCTATTTCTCGGAGACGAGGGTTGAATGCCCCTTGAATGTCCAAAGACCGAGTTGGATTGGTATGGGCGGGCTGGGTGAAGCGGCTCATCCACTCGCCTCTTCACCAATGCTGCCCAGGTTCAATCCCTGCGGAGCCTGTCGTACGTGAATTTGGTTGCCGATCCATACCCCGTCTCGTCCTCGAGGTTTTCTCCGCCTATCTCAAATCGGACTTCTTCCAATACAGTTTCCTTGTCGGTCGATTTACTGTTGTGTTGTAGCAGCCTAAGGCGCTCTACAGCGCGCCCTGAGCACTTCGGTGCACTGCTAAAATTAAGTGTTTAGGTTTGTAAGCAGTTATTAAACACCTAACGCGTTTTACGAAACAACAAAATAAAAAATACCACTTTTGGGTCAAAAGGGGGATTTTTTGGAACACTGCTCCTTACATCGCTAAAACGCATGAAATCAGCGATTGTTTTCCCATTTTTAAAACAGAGCAATGTGAATTTTAACTCGAACGCCTTAACGCGGTTAAAACAATATTATCCTAAGTGTTTAGATACTAACTAAACACGTTTTGGTTTATTTGAACCTTAGTGTTAGCTTCTAACATGCGTTCGTGTATGGTTAAATTCTAAACGTACTTGGTGTTTATCTTTCCTAAAACGGCGGCAAATGTATAGTGTCTAAAAGCGTTAAGGACGTTCATGTTAAAGATGTCCATTGCTCTGATTTAAAAAATGGGAAAAACGATGCTGAATTTCAATGCTTTTTAGCGCTTTATAGGAGCAGAGTGGATCTACGAAACTACCCACCTTTTGACAAAAGTTGATTTTTATTTTGTTGTTTCGTGTTAAACGCGTCTAGGGTAATAAACGTTACAAACCTAAACACTATTTTACAGGGGGATTTGTCGCAAGTATAAGAAAATTAATATATTATATTATTTATTAGTGGATCAAAGTCATACGGGGTCATTGAAGGTTCAAATGGGGCAAAGGTTGGTGTATGGACTTGAAACTTGGTGGGGTCGAGTGGTGATGCTGGAAAATGTGAAGGCAAGACAGGTAATCAGGGGTCATTCAGCCAGGTGTTCACAAAACCAGGTGCTCGCAAAAAACCCGCGGGACCGCCCTAGTAATATATAATACTTGTATATTTAAAAAATTTATAGTTTAAAACATTATCTTTACGTGTCATTAAAACTGGCACGACATCACACCAGCGACTAAGGATAGACTTTGTTTTTCCTAGTGAGAATGAAAATATATGAACAGTACAACATCGAATATTAACCATGTGGGGTTAGTCAAACTTCAGAAAAATGTTTTGCATATAAGCCCCTTCTTGACAAGCACGCAAAATGAAAACTTGTGCCGTTACTATACAGCACGATTTATTTAGGGGTATTTTGGTGTTTGTTAATTTTTACAATTTTTTGGTTGGTAAGGGTTGTAGGGGTTTGTTTAAATATGTGATTTCAAACATGCTGCACTGAGATCCTATAGGTACAAATATTTTGCAGGCTTTAAAATTTGCAGTTAACCATGAAAAAACATGAAAAAAATAAAGGCTTGTGAAATTTCTCACTATACAGTAATCACTACATAGACTTTTAATTTGCTCAATGGTAGGTAATTTTTCAAGTATACAAGCTACTTGATAAATATTTATGTACACGCTATTGGGGCTGTAGCTTGCAGGGTTTTCACCTGACTCACAGACTGAAGATGGCGGAAACAAGGAAGTCTAGGAGGCAATCCAAGTCACTATGGCCAAAAAGTTAACATTAGCCTTGGCACGGTTCAGTAGTATATTCACTAGTGTATTATAGGATTTGAGTATTGGATAGGATGCTCAGAATGTACCAGGTCCCCCATTACATGCATTAGCTAATGAAACTTTGTCTTTGGAGATGAGAATAACTTGTAGTGTAGGAGTTTGTCTATGAATGGTTTCAACATCAGCGAAGAAGGGGTAAGGAGGGAAGAGGGAGGAGGGGAGGGGAAGGCAGGTAAGGGGAGGAGAGGGGGGTAAAGTGAGAGAGAAAATGAAGGGGAAGGGAGGAGAGAGGAAATGGAAGGGGAAGGGAGAGAGGGGAGGGAGGGAAAAGAGGGAGGGAGGGAGGAAGAGAGGAAAGAAGGAAGGGAAGGAGGATGGGAGGAAGAGAGGGAAGGAGGGGAAGAAGTATCAAGAAAAGGCTGAGGAAGGAAGGAAAGAAAAGAAGGAAGGAAGGAAGGGCAGTAAAAATAATATGGGAAATGGTTAGAGCTCCTCCTACAGTAGTGGGACTTAGTCCTTTTTTAAACAGGACTTAGTCCTTACTGTGAATATGGGCCAAAGAACTTTTGAGTACATTTTCGGATTGCATTGAGCCAGGTCAGAGAAGGTGCGGCCACAAGTGTTAAGGAATAAACTCAAATTTGAGCAATGGTGCAACTGTAAACTATAACAGCATTTCAATAATTCCTGCCACAAGCTTGAAAGTGGTTCTTCACCATCACAGCATGGTGACTTGTGCATTTGAAGACCCCCAATCATCTACCCAGAGGGGATGCCACAGCCATTTGATCAGCAGTGGCGTATCGGGCCCCGCTCTGAGGGGGCCAGATTTCCAGATTGGGAAATTTTCCCCTCTTAGGGTGCAAAAAAGGCCAATGGTCCCAGTCAGTAGTCAGAGGCTAAAAACGGCTGATTAGCATGATCTTGCAAATATTTTCCCGGCCAAAGTCTCAGGGGGGACAACCTCCCCCTGCCCCGGCTGTTTATGCCACTGCATTTGATCCCATACAAATGTCTCTTTTATTTATAGACAATTTTTAAAGCACTGGCGATCAATTTTGACAAAAACTGGTGTAAGTAGGGACATGCAGAGACATTATCTTCTGCCAAAAGAAAGTTCCATTGTGGGACATCTTGCCATATGGCCTACAATATAACAATTTTTTGTATGTTTTAGCACCCTCTTTATGCCCATTCTCCACAGAAAGCCGTTGTATAAAACTAGATTTTTAAAGGAGAAATCATATTTGCCGCCCAAGGAAATTTCATAAAATTTCATAGTGGAATAAATAAGGTTCCAAATCCAGTTGTCATTGATATTTTTTGTTTTATTTCTGGTTTGTCAAATAAATGGACTTTTTAAACAGCTGTGGATTGCAATTCAAGTGCTACAGGTATTGCCAGCGCCAGAAGTTATCCATTCCTACTGACCAAAAAAGTGGACCTTGTAGTAGGAGCTCTTTAGGGCTCATTTTGTAACAAATGATAGGATGTGTGCCTGCTAAACTGCTCCTTCCATTTTTTAGCTTTCTTGCTGTATCATTTGATGTCCAAGGAAAGAAATTGAGAATGTTTTGCTACGTGAACTGTTCATTCACTAACAATTGTAATTAAGGCTACGATGGGGTTTAATAAAAATATTATGTTCATGCATTTTGAGTTTTTTAGTCTATTAAATTCATCAGACCCTTAGATTTAAATAACGGTTTACCACATCAAAATCGGAGTTGCGTTCTAATTTATGGGCTTGCGGAGTAAACAATATGACGGAAAGTTGGACTTATTTAGTCGTTTCCTATTCTAATACATACATTACAATTCTTATGTATTCTAATTGTTTTCAATGGGCGATATTTAACATTTTTTGATAAAAACAAATACGATTTGGTTATTATTTTTTTGTGTACATATGTTTTTTTTTATACTTTATGTAATTAATGTTCCATCAAAATTATTTACAAAAATAAAAGCAAAAGTAATTTCTATATTGTATTCTTTATTTGCAACCGGTAATTTTATAATTTATATCTTAATTATCATTATAAGTCAATTGATTTTTCGACCTAAAAATACTTATAACTTGACATATAAATACCATTGAAATTTTCATCATTTTTTGCACATGAGTTTGTATCTCAATCAAGTCCAAAATCCTATGGATCTTTTTTTAATAACCTCTTCAGAATTAATTTTTTTTGACCAAAATGGGTAAAGTGACAAATTTTGAAGATTTCGCAAAAAAAATGGATTTTTTTTTTTCCAAACATACAGGCCACACCCCCAACAACTGCCCATAAGCTGTCTGCAGCAAGGTCAGATGTGAAATACTAAGCTTATGTGGGGGCTGTAAGTGTTCCCTATATAAGTAATGCATTTTACATAACATTTTCTTTTATTTTCTCTATTTATGCAATTATGTTACTTAGCCATTTGCATATTATATTTTCCCGATTGATGACAAAAAGAAATGCCTCTTTATGTTTTTTGTTCTTGCCTCTTCAAGACAATAATATACTTTATATGACTTATTTTGTCATCTTCATATCAAAAATGATCAAGATTTGATACTCTGTGAAATCACTGGTTGACCCCCATCGGAGCCTTAAGATATATCCAAGCTCATATAGGTTGCCAGAAACAGCCAGTGTAGTAAACAGTTCCTGGTTACGTATGCAAGTCTGTATCTCATCAATACTAGTACATGAAATTTCCTGAAGCTAATAATTACGCTCTGACTGCGGCCTTCAATAATTGGTGCATTTGCTAAAATTAGGATGAATGGCAAGAAGGAGGCACTATATTATACTCAATTAACATTAGCAGCTTGTTTGTCGTGTAAAAAACATTGACATTTTTGTCTCCGCACTTTAATATTATAAATTGATCCTCTATTTCATGCACGCTCACCTTTGATGATAAATGCAGCTTCTGTAGCATGACACGCAATGCGGGATGGTGGAATGATGTAAGTCCCAGGGCAGCCATGTCTGCGTTAACTCTTCTCCGGGCCGGCATTGTTAGCTAGCAGGCAATATTTGAGCAAAAGTCACCAAATCATGAAGAGAAAAATGTTGGGTAGTGGTCCGTAGAGAGCCTAGTACATGGTGTGGAATGATATCTCTTGAGTGAACTCGGTCTGTGCGTAGAGCTGGTTTTTGTATTGGTCAAGATAGCAGGTGGAGATCAGAGGATGATTACCATAGACCAGAATTACTTTGCAATATATCCCAATGCACAATATGTTAGTACCTATTAGGAATGAACACTGTCACAAAACAAGGTGGTGGCCTGGGGATCTGTTTTTATATTGAACCAAACCTCTGAAGTCGAGGATAGCAGAACGATTACATGGCCTACTGACCGGGGGGTTGAAAAGGGGCTGACAATAAGGACCAAAACGTATGTATTTCATCCTCTTCTAGTGAATTCGACAATTTCAGCCTAAATTTGGGCAAAAGTAATGGAAAATTTAGCAATTTTGGTGTACTATGGTCAAGTTTAGACTTAATTGAGCAAAATCACAAGACAATTACGAAAAATTTTTTTTTTTTGGCCCACTCTGGTGGGATGACTAATTTTTCCCCCTCTGGTTCGACGCCTTGGTAAGCAATGAAGATAGCAGTGTCTGCTATCCTACAAACATTGTTTTGGACAAATCTGTGTTAAAATGAATGTGAAATTCTGAATCGGTGGTTTGTAACATTTCTGTTGTTACAAGCCTGATGATCTTATAATTCAATGGGCTTCTACGTTTCCAATTTAAACTTTCAGATATTATCTTTCCTGCTATGCCAAAATGAATGAAGTTCAATATTTTGCCATTAATGCTGCATTGTGTGTAATTTGGCATATTATAAAAATCAACCACAATGTAATAAACTCACTAATTTCAGTTGCAAGGACACTGAAATGGATGTGATGCAAGAGTCACGTCAGTCTGAACATGTTGGCACAATAAAAAATGATAAATGTCCCCCCCCCACCATTGTGATTTTCCACCCAATTTATCAATTGTATTCAGCTAGCTGGTGATGGTTGAATCGAATTCAAGACCCTGACAAAACTGTATCATCAAGACTCTTGGTTAAAACAGAACATACTCCATGTAAACTTAACTTGGATTCCGTCATGGTTGTTTTTTTTTTTTTTTTTGGGTTTTTTTTATCGATCCATTTTCCGTTTCCCAGGCCGCCAGCCTAGCCCAGACATTTTACTCGGCTCTACTGGGGGGAAAAATGGCCATGCATCCGGAATTTTTTTGTGCCGCTAGTGTGCTTTGGACCGGAACGAAACCTTAGCGGATATAGCCACTACCACTCCATGAACCAAAGAATTTTGAATTATTTAATACTTTGAAGAATTGCTTCATGCTGCATGCCTGAATGATATAGCCGTGATGTAGGGTCTGTCCAGAGTATAGTCTCTGAAATGGATGTCATGAATTGACAGGCCAAAGAATTAGCCTGTATTGTTGTTGCATCTGCAAGAATTGCAAGAAGGCCCATAGGGGATTACTCTGGTCGTATGTATGTGGTCTGCTGGATATGTCTGCGGTGTCTGTGGTCAAAAATGTTAACCTTAAAAATATTGCATGCCGTATGGTATGAGTTCCGTAAGGGCTACGATGATGTACATTGGTGGAAAAGGATTGGGGGGCCCAAAGGGGGGGGGGAATTTGTTTGGGGGACATGTGGGACATCATGTGAACTTTGGCCCCCTTCACAACCCATGACGGTAGACGACACTCGCGGTCCGGGGACCGCGAGTATTTTTTATCATGTGATGCATCCATAAGATAAAGGTTAATAATCTACAGGTATTATTATAGTACTTTTATACTGATATTAGAAAAAACAGCAGGCAGGGATGAGAATTAAGAATTTTTAACTTGGCCTTTAAAAAAGGTCACATTTTTGGGGGGGCTGCTTATGCCATTTGGGGGCTGGCTGTGCCTGTCCCACTTCTGTCTGGTAAACTACAATTGTGCTATTGCGGAAGTCATGCCTTCTCTTACCCATGTTATGAGAGTATACCATTTGCCCAGCAGACCGCCAACATCTAGCAATGTATTGATAACTTAATGGTTGTCTAATGGACACAAATCTAAGGAGTTGGAAAAACCACGATTTTGGTGAGCCCAAGTAAAATTGATTGATTGGGGTATAAGGTGACGTCTTCAAGTCCTTTTACAGGCAACCGGAGGAGTAAGTTGCACTGGTCAGAAAGTCTTGCACTCCGTATTCACGCAGAAGGGCTCATTTCTTGTCATGCAGTTCATGAGGAGGTCGATTAAGATGTGTGCTGTAATTGGGATTCATGTGGATGAAGGTTAGATCTCTATACTGACATACAACACAGGGAACATGTTGATGTGAGTGTCATGAGTGACCACAGGATGAACCGTATTCTCTGAGTGGCCATTGGTGATAGAGGGTTAGCATTGCCGTCAAGTGTTTAATAGAGCCGTATGATTGGAACGTCATGTGAATCTTCATTAGATTCCAGGGCAGCATGATACTTAATGGTTTGTAGATTAATTTGAATCTGGGTGACCTTGCATTATTAAGATATCAGTGTCTCCTGGCTCCTATCAAGCAGTTCGAAGAGAAAATGTATTACTATAGGCCCTAATTGTTGCTAATGAACTATTTTCTAAAATGTAAACAAATTGATGTTGGTGTCAGCTGTTTGTTTGTTGCTTTTTGGGGGGGGGGGGTAGGTTCCACCCCAACACACACACATTAAATATTGTGTGTTTATTGAATTAAAGGTGGTTGTTCCGATTTATGTGTATTGTGTTCTCTACTTGATATGGAGAGCCTGGCACTTGCACCTAACCCCACCAAGTACCGTGGGAAACAAACTTGCAGTTTTGATGGTAGACGCAATAAGCTGTGCAAAGCCCTATTCAATACTGTGCCTAATAAAAAGTGGTTGAACCACTAAACGCGTTTTTTTGTTTATATTCTGGGAATGAAATGGATCGAGGGCTCAAATTTCAGGACGACGCTGAGAAAAATACGGCCTGTCATTGATATCAAAATCGATACTACTTCCGGGGAAATCGGGGGGGGGGGGTGTGGTCCCAAAGGACGATCGGAACACGCCCCTTAACTGAGATGGCCCCTCAGTTCCGGAACCAACTACCAGGAACCCTGACCAAGAAGATAATTTCTTTTTCCGATATATGGTGACCCCACTCGATTTCCTCCCGTGCTCGAACCCACCTACTCCCTCATGAAATTCCCGTCTCCCAACCCTTTCCCACTTCCACCCCTTCACTTATCCCCCCCTCCCCTCTACTCTCCTGTCACCTACCTTTTAGCCCTCGCGTTTTATCCAACCTAGCCCCTCCCAATAGTCTTCCCCCCCGCATCACCACCCTCCCCCCCTTCCTCCGCTCCTGCTCTCTTCCTCGATCCTACCTGCTCTATATATTTTTTCTCATGCCCATTTTTTTCATATCTCCCGTGCCCCCACCTCGTATCACTCGTACTAATCTCCCTTACATTTGTTCGTCTCCTTTTTGTTTTCCCACGCATACCTCTTTTACCTCTCCATACCTTTCTCTACCCTGTCCCACGCCATTCTGACGCGTTACTATTATTCCAAGTTCGCCCTTTTCCCCATCTATCTTGTCTTTCCTATTCCCTTTAATCTATACCCTTTTCATATTGTACTCTTTCCCCCCCTCGCGCTCCCGTTTTTTCCCTCTATGCCCTTTCACCTTTTTACTTCTCCGAACTTCATCTTTGTTGTCTTCCTCTCCCACGTCACACTAATCCAAAATACTTCTTTCATCTTCCCCTTTTTTCGCTCCCAATTCCGGTTTAAAGTTGTGCCTAATATTAGGAATTCTTTAATATCAAATTCTCCATTGTTTTCCTATAAGAGGACACTAGCACATTTGAAGATAGTTGCACCCTCTCGATTTTCAAAATTGATATTTTGCCTGGTTGTAAAGCTTTTTATACATTAGCCCTCACCTGAACTGAATCAAGACCAAATCAGGTCCATTGGGGAAACAAGAAAATTTTATGAATAAAGATACTCCGGTGAGATTTATTCAGCAGACGGCAGAAATGGTGATTAACAAAAGTAAAACACAAAGATGTCTTAGCCTCTTATTATGTCCCTATCTTTTTTGGGGTATGTTATTATTATTGTAAAATATATCTTTTATTCTTCAATGGCTAGACTATCATTTGCAATCAAATTGGCAAGAACTTTATCTTTTATGAAAAATGGCTAGTGCCGCTTTAAAATGTCACTTCTCCATCAAGCTGGGTCTTGGAAATCTTTGACCCACAGGCAAGTATAGTTGCAAAGCCCTGATATAAGATGATATAACCTTTGAGTAAACAATCAAAACTTCATATATGATTGCACATTAGGTTTTCTTCCCCATGTTCTGATGGCTAATTGATAACATACCACTGGCTAACAATCAAAATCAGGAGTAGTACTCAGGGGTTTCAAAACAAGGAGGTAAAGAAGATTCCTAGTATTTTAAAACACATGTAAATCAACTTTAATAAGTGAGAAGGACAGGAGTATAGAAAGATAATATCTACTAAAGCTCTTTGGAAATGAAACCAAAACAAAATCTTGAGTTTCAATCTATAAATCAAAAAGTTAGTAGCATACCTAAGCTGACATCTTGCATTTCTATCAGTAGAAACTCAAACTATTAGTCCAATCCTAAAATGGGAGAATTTCATATTTGAGAATATGCAGGTTCTAGGGAATCATGTACATGTAGTTCAGTGCCCTTCAATCCATATATGAGGTGACTGAGATTGAGTTCTCAGTCATTAATTCAATTGATAAACTTTAGTTCATTGAACCACACCGATTCAGTAATTCTTGCACTGATGGTAGTGGTCATTGTTCATGGTAAATCCTCACACTTAATCAATTTGTAGGACTGAATTTAATGATGACCTATATACACCAAATCCCCCTTATTCTCGCTTTCAAAGGCATGGTTCACGATCCACATTCATTGTCATAATTTTGTCTGAAACACACATGCATAAATCTCAAAATTCAATGACCCTCATTACTCCTGTCCGATTGGTCATTGTTCACATTAAATCCTCACAGTCAATCAATTTATAGGACTGAATTTAATGATGACCTACAACATATCCCCTCCCTTCATTCCCGATTCCAATGCATGAGTTCATCGATCTTCATTCAATTGTCATCAGGGCCGTACGCAGGATTTTTTTACGGGGGGTGCGGATCTTCGAAAAAGTGGACCTTTTTTGGAAAAATGGACCTAACCTAACGCATGCATAAATCTCAAAATTCAATGACCCTCATTACTCCTGTCCTATATAGCAAATCCTATCTGGAGATACAAATAAACATTATTAATGAAGTGCACTTAATTAAATAGAGCCAAAAAGTTTTATCTGTTTGTTGCAAGTGCAGTTGAGAAAATAGCAGACTCTCCAAGAACCTAAGAATATAATGCGAAATGATCATATGTGATGCAGTCAAACAAAAGAAGTACATTCTTGGGTAAAATCAAAGTTCAGTTTTAAATAATTGCACTTCAGGTGTCATGGACTTAACAGTTCCTGAGATATGGTTATTTTAGTCTTGCTCAGAATTTTGAAATTCAGCCATCATAGGCCTAAAATATTGAACATAAAATTTCCAGTATTTTGCTGTATTTCCAAAATGCTGCATTTTTTTTACTGTGTTTCACTGTAAATTGCACAGTTATTTTTTTATGGTGTATAATTGTATCTAAGGTCTATGGTTACCATCTATTTGCGAGTTTTGAGTTATAAACCCACATATCTCCATATAATGCTATAAACAAATTATCTCTTGAAGAATTTTGTAGGCAGAGTGACGACTCTGTTTAGCAATTACATATCAGATGTAATAAACAACTGGAGTAAGTAATCCACAATTGTTTCCTAAAATACCATCTCACATTTTGTAAAAACTATAATAGCATTGATATTTAAAGGTTGTACATCTCATGCTCCCACAAATTTAATTTGTTGATTTTCCCCAATTAATTTGATCAACACACAACACATGACACTAGTGAAACGTGATTCCAAGCCCACAACGTCATCCACATAGACTTGTGCTGCCAGTCGATAATAGGGCTTAATTAGATTACAACCTCAATGCATTGAGAAAACTCCACTTGATAAAGATCCATTTGATACCAGTATTTACGTGGATCTCTATCACTCGGTGGGAAGAAGCAACAGATTTTCCTGGGGCATGAACTCAATTTGTTGATTAAAACCCCACGCACCAGGTGGGTGCATCTGTACCGTATTATTTTCAGAGTTGCCTCTGTAAACTGCTCCTTGAACATATGTACATGCCTGATGATTTTGATGGTATGTGGTAGAGTAATACTCCAGAGAGAGAAATAAGTATATCTTAAATGTTGAAGCTAGGTCATGGCATATCCAGCACAGGGGAGGGTCGAGTGTTCAAATTGCAAGTTCTGAAACATTTACCAAACGTAAAATTTGGCTGGTCATTGATTTCATTTTTTCCCTTGGTGTAATGAAATGTGCAACATATGACTTCAAAAAAAGTCAAATTTGTGAGTTGTATATTGTTTGTAGCTGAAAGAATCACATCAGTTAATTTCATGTGCACCACCCTAACAAGGACCCCCACTACTTTGCTATTCCAGCTTATCACCAGTCAATGTTTTGAATGTGATTTCAGAAATTACTTTTAGTGTAAACTCATAGGCCCGTATTCCAAAAGGTGTTTAGCACGATTTTAAGCTAAGCGAACGTTTATATGCGAGATAAACGTATCGTTTAAGAAAACGCAATTCCAGAAAGGAGTTTAAAGTTAAACACAATTTTAACTCTGCCAAAATGCATCGAAATTTAAACTAGGTACGGGGCTAGTTTAAGAAGTGTTTTAGTGTGTGCTTCCGACAAGTGCACGGCCCAATGCACTGTCCTATTGACAACAACAATGGTGCATATCATTCTCGCCCAGTTGGTGCATCACCTTAAACGCTACGGAAACCATGATAAACACCTTTGTGCATCACCATAAAGTAACAGACACTATCAAGTGATTTGAAAAAATTTGCAATTTTGCGGAATAGCTTCAAATTGAAGGATAGTCTGTAGAATTCGCATAAGTTACCTTTTCCAACTGAAGAATTGACAGAAAAGGATGAAAACTGCAGTGTTCCAAGATACGAATCTCCATTCAATTACGTGTTATAGTAAGTGTCCGAACGGACACTTATGACTACAATTTCCGATTTTGTCCTTATTAGGTTGCTTTTGGTCCTATCATTTGCAGGGTATGTTAGGATACCTGTACGTGTTACATACATGCAAAAATCTGATTTTTTATGATTTTCCGATTTTCTGATTTAGCAAATCACTGATAGTGTCTTTAAAACACAATAGGGCCTTACATACACTCAAGTTAGAGTCTTTAAATAACAACAATGTTGCTTGTGTTTAAAGCTTCTGTTTAAGCAAGCAAATGGTTAAAAATATTTAAAACGCAATTTTAAATTACAGTGATTTTAAGCTAAAATTGCATTTAGTTAAACACGTTTGGAATACGGGCCATAGAGTTACATTTTTTTATTTAGCTATATGTGTAAACTCCTACTTCTTGAATTAATTTATGTCAGTCCTTATTTGGAAATCAGAAAAAAAAATTAGTTACAATGTTTGCTTTGTAAATGCACTATTATGATAATCTTAAATGGAAGATTGACTAAATTTGTGAAATTTCTTACTGCAGAGAATGTGAGTTTTTGCTCATTTTCAACATTTTCTTGCCTTAACAATAAATTTAAAAATAATAAATAGCAGTATACTAACCAAAATAAGTTGCCAAATTCATTTGATAATAATGATAATATCAAAGCCACCATTAAGGTACCGGTACTGAAACTTTGGAGGGCTTGTTGGAGGAAAATTTTGAGAAAGGCTGTCAGTTTCCTAATTGTGATCCCTGACATTTTGAGTGTGCTTGATGCTCATTTACCACCTACCTAGATGTGCGTAAGTGTGGATGAAACAAAATAGAAAGTTTCTCTAAACTCTTACACTGAACAATCTGTAGATATGTAGTGTATGATGGAGAGGCACATGGCTTGGCTTGTGTAAGAGAATTGACTGCATCAAAATATGTTTCCCTTCATTAAGGACAGAAGCATGTGTGGGTTTGAAATTCTATGTTGTTGAAATATGATCTACAGTGTAATTACATAAATGAACTAATTGATTAAATTAAATTGGGTAAAGCAATCAAGGGAGTCAAGTAAATACTCTGCCCTTTTGAATGTTAGTTAGTTAGTTAGTTAAACCAAAGTTTTAAATCCGGTTTTGTCCCCGACAACGGGGGTGGCCGGATACACCTCACACTCAGCAATACTGCTGTGTGAGGATTTATTGGAGCAAAAGATAATTGACCGGATGCCCTTCCTGACATCAATCCACAGTTTTCGGCGGTGGGCCTAGCCTTTGGGCAACTATGCCCACCATACAAGGCAGCATGTGCTGGATGGCCGCCAAGCTCTACAGAGCTGACGCCCTTGTAGGTAGATCTTCTTCGTGTTTGTGGTTAAAAATATTCACATCCTTTTCCAGTTGCTGCATGCATTGTGGGAATTGTACTACATAATTGGGTGCATGTACCTGTGCATTTTTGGTTAGCTCAGTAGATGCATTTTTGTTGCCTACACATCAAAATAAACTTGTAGATTATTCATTACCTGAAACATGTTTCTCAAACTATTTTCTTAGAAAGTGATCAATCGCTCTAATGATAGAACTTCACTCTTACTAGCAGATTTTCCATGAAGGGTTTACATCAATTCAAGGTAAAAAGCTAAACCCGTCAATATCAATGTCATCAAAGCAGCTCAAAGAACTCCTGGGTGCAAGCCACAACTTTTTGCTTGGATCCCTGAGAGTGGCTGTTAAACGCTTAAGCCAATGTGATCACGACTTGTGACAGTTCCTATGTGTAGTAAATAAGTGAGGCCTATAGGGACACCGCTTTACACTGATGTATGCATGCCTAGGTGTAGCGAGTACTGTACGTATTCTTTACTTCGGCTTCATATCAGGTGTATTAAAATTTAAAACGGTAATACGATGAGCAGTCTTTGTCGGCCGTAAATTTTTAATCACAATTTTCATAATGCCATGCATCCATTTCCACACTTCAGAATATTAAAATTCACCAGCTTGCTGCCGCGAAGTGTTGTGGCTCGGGTTTAGGTTTTCCTTCCCAGCAATGCTACTGCTGCTACTGCTGTTGATTTTGCAGTGATCTTTGGCATTGTTAATTCAGCTGTTGTAAATGGCAACAAATGAAGTGCTAGTATTACACTGTTCATAGAGTCTTTAGATTCTGTTTAGAGTCGCCTTACCCTCATGAAATTTGAAGTATATTTTTAGCAAGTAGGTAATAAATATATGGATAAAATGTTACAGTGAGCAAATTCAATGGTACAGTGGCTTTCACTGCATTTATAATGATGAAAAATTTAAATAAGTTTTTTTTATTGATAGCCAATAAACATTATAAACAGACCTACAAAATTGGACAGTATAGTTGGAATTGAACACAGTAATTCTATACTTATACCCCCATTCCACTAGAGGTTGGCTTTGGTTCAAGAAAGAGACACCCTAGTACCCTGTACCATTGGCATGCAGCACTATGGTAAACTCTTAGGAGGGTTAAAAAATTACATGGTTAACTCATATAGGTATAACCCCTAATTCTAATGCAATTTATTGCTTAAAACCCCTGTTTTTTCTGAATCTTTAAACTCTTGGGGGGGGGGGGGAGCCACCCCACCACCCCTGGCACCACTCCTGCCCTTTACCTTAAACTTTGTTAACCAGATATTTTATGAAGATCCACACAATGATTCCTGTCGTTGTGATATGGAGTGATATCACAAATTTATTGAAATTACAATGCCATTGTCAAGCAGTGCATGTGGACATTCCCAAGAATACCTCACAGCAAAATGATAACTAATGATGTCCAGTGAGTGTGACAAATTAGTGTCTATTTTAAATCTCTAATTTAAAGGTCCATGGCCCGATCGCTAATAGCCTCGTCCCCAGAAGCCCCAGATTTTCCCGGAAGTGATCAACATTTTGGTATCAGAAGAAAGCTACTATTTTTCTTATTTACCCTGTGAAATCTTAGAGCCAAAGGATGTTTGGTTTGGAAGTTATGAGTGAAAATGTGCCCCATTTTGGTTGACCAATATTAATTTTACACAGTACTCTATGGTGCTTTCAAAATCACGTTTTTAGCTCTCGCATCAAAACGGATTGAAATATCGGCGCAAAACTTTACAGATGGGGTTTTGGAGTAAAGGCAAGTCTTATCAAGATGAAAACTTCATATCCGTAAATCGGGCCATCCCCCTTTAATTATAACTTAAAACAAAATTTGATCATCATCATGACCAGAGAGTACACTCAAATCATCAAGTTCATGAAGAATGATAAAAGCAGTCATTTTTAAATGAACCTCTGATCCAAATCAAAACCAAAACAAAAGGCATGTGTGTAAAACGGAATTAATTTCATGTGCGCGGACAATTAAACCTTTGGTATTTTTACTTATGAAGGTGAGGCACCAGTAAAGATGTACAAGCGGCTGCCTTAGATGAGTGTTTCTTGTTTTGTTGAGCCAGGCAGGGTCAAGTACTGCACTTAGGTTTTTGTATGTCACAGTAAGGGGATCAAATGATTCTACCAAGAATCCAAAATAAAAGAGCACATACATGTCCAAATAAAGAATATAACGGAAGTTACAAAGTTGAAATCCTTGTGTGCCATAGTTCTTTTGAAATACACAATATGCATGCACAGTGCTATTTTAGTTATAATGCCAATTTTATGGGGGAATAAGAAAATGCAATGGCAAAATATGTAATTTTATCATAGATCTGGTTTGAGCGTAGTTTTTTACATTTGCTAAAATGTAATGATGCGTTAATACCAGAGGTTTGCATTTTTATGTCCCCCATCTAAATAAATGAAAAAGTGCATTGTTAACTATTATCATACACTCTTAAAACGTCAGGGAAATTTTCTCTCAATGCAACATAGAGATGGGATGAAAAAAGGAGGGGGGGAAAGCAGAAGAAGAAGCAATGGGGGAAGAGAGAGGAGGAAGGAAGAAGGAAGAGGGGGCATAAAGTGGGGGGGAGGATTGTTTTCAAATTGTTTTGGCAACAATTTGGATCACTGATCACAGTTTGGAGCATTTTTATACCAAATTTAGTAAAAAGTTGACAAATATCTTGGGTGGGGGCTCCTGCAACAATTTTCCATATCAAAATACATTTTTTAAAAGTGTTTAATAGACCCAAGCGATGTTACAGGTCACGTCAACATAGCATGTAGAGCAGTAACAAATATTCAACACCTCCCACAACCAATGTGCAGGTTCTGGCATAATGTTTGTGTTGGTAATGTAAGGCCTGGCCCGTGGGGGGGGGGGGGGGGGGGGGGGGGTGTGGGGGGGGGGGGGGGGGGGGGGGGGTGGAGGGGGCGGTCCGCAGGCGGAGTGCCCATCTCTCTGTCACTGGCATTTGGGGGCATAGACCCTCATAAGGTTGTTGTGTGTTCGCCACTCCTCCCACACAGTCGAGTCTGTTGGCATTCCTTCCCAGCTATGCCGGTACCCATTTTATACTCCGGGTGGAGAGAGGCCAGCGGGTAACGTTGCCTGCCCAAGTGCACAGCATATTGGCGACAGCGGGGCGCGAACCCAACACCTTATGCTTTATGGGGCGAGGCGACCACTGCACCACATGTGCCCGACTTGCTACTATATAAATGGTCCCCATTTTTCAATTTTTGGTCGCATTTTACTATGAAAATGGTTCGAGTTTTCCGTTTTTCGCTAAAATCACAAGAATGGTTTGATTTTGAAAAAGTTTTACTATAAAATGGGCATGATTTTTGCCAAATACTATGAAAAAATGGTGGTCGCAATTTCAAAGAAGCCAAACTTCTTAAATGGATGGGTCGAAATTCGGAACCAACATATAAATGGGTGCGAATATTTTTTTTTGTACCAGTTGTTCCATAAACATGGGTCGATTTTTTTACTTGGCGGACACACACCCGTACCCAATTTGGGGCGAGTACCCCGCCGGGGGGGGCCTGGCTTTTCAATTGATCATGCACTGGATATATATGCCATAGAACACTGGGATAAAGCCGCTAAAATGCCATAGACCTACATAGTGTTGGCAATACAAGGAATCCATTTCAATTCAGAACAGATAGAATTTTGATGTAAGGAAGCTACAACATTCGTTTGAAACATGACATCAGTTCGTAATCCCTTACAATCACCGCACCTTTTGGTCTTGATCGCTGTTTTGAAGTCGCCTCGTCGTGCTGGGGTCCAAAGGTCCACTGTACTATTCTGAAGCTGTCTCTTCCTCTGGAAGTTGCTCAGACCTGTTGCAGACTTCTTCAAATGGTCATGGAGATCCTGTGATTAATGGTCGATCAAAGGGTGGGCCAATGTTCACCTTTAGTAACATTGGCTGCATGTCTTAAAGTGAAATGGAGTGGCAATAGTTTAAGGTCAGAGAAATTCCGTGATATGCCGATTGCACTCTGTGCCCTTTATAAAAAGCATTTTTATTATGTAGGCTACTGCTATAAGTGTGTGTTTGAGAACTTTAAAGGTATACTGAGAGATTTCCAGGTATCTATATATGAACTCATGTCTGTGTGAAGACATCTGTAGTCATACTGAGAGATCAAGTTCTCAGTCTCTGATATTCAGTGAAAACATGTAAATTGCCAATTCAATAATTTCTTTCTTAATAATTTGCCTATAGATACATTTCAAAAGGTGAAATCAAAGGAAAATTTCAATCATGTTCAATATAAACATAAGGGAATTTATTTTGGAGCAATCTAACTGAAAATTCTCACTTTTTAGCAGACTCATATTGGTGTACACAAGTTGGACCTCAAATGACCCAAGTGATCTTTGGCCCGGGTATGTCTCTTTGCCAAGGGATCATAAAAGTTTTTAACTTGGCTGATGAGTATAAAATCCATTTTTAAATCCGGATTTACCATAGCAGTATTTCTATTAAATTGTTATTTTTTTCAATTTCACTCTTTGGGAACCGTTGAAATCTTTGCAGCAAGACGAAAAGTTACTCTTCAGTTTAAAGGGGCAAAATGGAGATTTTTGCGGTGTATCGAGATATCCTTAAAAAGAGATGTCACAATGAGGATCCCTTAAAGGTGCATTTTGTGATTTCAGCACCTTCTGTTTTTAATCATTGATCCACTAGATTCATTGCATGATTGAGAAACGCTTTCCAAAATTTGAGCGAGCCCGATCTTGCGGTTTTGGGGTTATGATCAATTGCGGGCATTTCCAACAGTCCCATCGAGGCTACGGTGCGGATTTCATGTCCCGTTTACGACATACAAATTGCAATTTCTGTCCAGATATGCGAACGAACGTTCTGCAAACGTTAGATTGGGCACCCGTGATTACTACGGCTAAACATTTCATATTATTAAGAAATCACAGTTTGGCAAGTCGGGGGGGACGAGTGGATGCACGAAATGCCCCTTTTTTAATAAATTGAAGTCCTCATTTTGCACTGATGTCAAGCTCTATCAAAAATAGCCCCCTATGAAAAGGAATTAACTGAGAATTATTATCTTTGGTGCCAACTTTTAAATTTCTAATTTCCAGCCGTTGGGGCAAATACGACATTCAGCTAATGTTTTCTAAATTGAAATATACGCAAATCTAAAACAACCCTTATTGTTTTTAGCTCTTATATAATGTTGTCACCAAATACAAGGTAGAAATCTGAGTTCTAATCTATCAAATGCAATTTGTTACCCGCTTTAATTTCGTCCTGTTTCATAACTTGCCTCAAAACAGGTACACCTTACAACAATGTTCATTGGCCTCTTTGTCAAACCCCTTTCTATAATCCAATATCCTTGGAAGAGACATTTACACATGTTTAACGAGAATAACAATGATTTGCTAATCCTGATGAAAAATATAAAAATCTATGTATTGATGTCTAACATATCCCTGCAAGTTGGCCTGCAAGTTGTTAGTTTTATGAAAATCCACGTATTAAAGACAACACTTAAGTGATTTTGCTAAATCAGGAAACGCGAAAAAATTGCATGCAAAAAATGCACGATTTTTCATTAGTTAACAAGTACCGGTATCCTAACATACCCTGGCATGATAGACCAGAAGCAACCTAATAAGGACAGAATCTGAGATTTTATTCATGACTGTCCGTTCGGACACTCACTACAACACGTATTGATGGAGAATCGTATCTTGGAACACTCTGCCGTTTTATTCTCTTCTCTCTCTCTCTGTTCTTCCTTTTCTTCAATTTCTTCTCAGCTAGAAAAGGTAACTTAATGAGAATTCTACAAGACTTATCCGCCACTCTGACTCATTCCGCAAATTTCAATATTTTTCAAATACTGATAGTGCTTTAACAAAGGAAAACGG
Organism: Ophioderma brevispina; assembly: GCA_023653785.1. Lineage (NCBI taxonomy): Eukaryota > Metazoa > Echinodermata > Ophiuroidea > Amphilepidida > Ophiodermatidae > Ophioderma > Ophioderma brevispina. The sequence continues at coordinate 34,244 of JAMKCH010006027.1, forward strand.
GTACACGTTTACCTATTTTTTATTTACCTGATTTTTTGGGTGAGATTAAAAAGCCTTTCCTAATACACTTTTCCCAGATTTTTGAAAAATCATTAGCACACCATGTCCTGTCCCGTTTACTCAAACCTAGCATTATGGATCGGTGTTTATTCCTTTGTGGTATCGTACCATACAATCAGTTTAGATCCAGTCTTAGTTGCCATCACACTGTCATATCAATTAGACTTTTCATTTGCTGGAGATGGTTTTGACATATTATGAAATGTTTCATTTTGTAATTATTTGGTGATTTTTTTCCTACATTGAAGTAGTTCAATGAAGTTTGTACCACTTGTTCCTGATCTATAAACATAATAAAATTATACGTTTTAAGCTTGTCTTGTTGCGCTTTTTACCCTTTCAAAGACACTATCAGTGCTTCACCACCCCGTAAGAGTCAAATATTGAAATTTCTGAATAACTTAAAAACGGAATAGTCATAGATGTTCTCTAAGTTATTTGGCAACTGAAAAATTGACAAAAAGGAAAAAAACATTAGTTGTTCAAAGCTATGAATCTCCAGTCAATACATGTTGTATCAAGTGTCCATATGGACAGTTATGACTAAAATATCCAATTTTACTTTATTAGTTCCTTTTGGTTTTAAAAAATCACTTGTAAGGATATTCCAGGATACCTATACTTTGTTACAGACATGCCAAAATTTGATTTAGAATATTTAATTTTCTGATTAAGTAAATTAACTGATAGTGCCTTTAATATCAC
>JAMKCH010006028.1:0-35640 GCA_023653785.1 Ophioderma brevispina
TAGACCTGCTCGCTGGTCATCCAAGGCTGCTACCGCATGTCCCTGACCTCGTCCGGGACATCCGGTCGACCAATTCGAATCTGAATCATAGAGCACCTGAGGTTGACTGCTTGGCCTTTTCCGGAGTCGTCTCCAGGAGGAGGGCCTTTTTCGTCGAGAGCTGCTAAACTGGGCCCCGCTCGGGGTCGACGCCCAAGTACGCTCAGAGAACTCTCTGGACGTTCTGGGCGTCTACTACCCCTACCTGGTGGGTGCCGACAGAGGTATCTCGATCCACTGTTGCCACTGTAGACCAGGTTGCAGACTTCTGTCGGAGCGATTTGGTGCTGGACTGGAGGCCGCCACCGTCCCGAAACTACAAATCGCTATTCATCTATCCACAGAGGGTTTATGATGGAACCAGACCTAAACGCTCTGCCGCCACAAGCTCTACTCGACGGAAATTTTAATAATACCAGGCCCCGGAGAGAAGGATTGTAACCTCATTGACCCTCAACAAGGTGTTGGACTATCAACGCGGCCCCTTTCGAGCCCATGGAGACGCACTTTGGCTAACATGACGTTGAAAGACCTGGGGGGTGTTTCACTCCTCAAGCTTCATGGCTTCGGGAACGTCCGCCAGTCGAGCTGCATAGCGCGTAGCCGTAAGGCGATGCGATCCAGTTTTCCAACGCCGGTGCTACGATTTCACTTTCGTCCGGGATTTTTCTGTTCTTCTCGCAAAGAACGAGTGTAGCGCCTTTTCAGCGTCCCCCGTCTGTCTCCCGAGATCGTACGGTTTCCTCTATTTCTGGCGGCTGATTCGGGAGTGGTGGATGCGTCGCACCAACCTCTTGGTTGGAGTGGAGTTCCCAGCTCCTCCTCCCCGACAACGTCATATCGACGGGACGCGTCGGAGGGGGGATGGGGCGGTCATCTAGATGAGGATGATCGCGTGTTCGAACAATGGTCGCCCGAACAGCGTCCTTCCACATCAACTTGCTCGAACTTCTAGCAGTGGTTTACACCCGCAGGGAGTTCGAGTCCATCTGGTGGGCTGCAAGGTCATGATTCAGCCTCCGACAACACGACTGTAGTGGCGTATGTGAACAGGCAAGGGGGCACCAGGTTTTCCCCACGTTCTGTTTTGCACGCCATTCACTTCTGAATTGGTGCCGGCATCCGCGGATAACCTCGTTGCGACGCCAATCCCAGGTGTTTTACCAACATCCTGGCGGACGATCTAGTCGGCCCCGAAGAATGGTCCCTAACCCCACGGTTCGTCCAGATGATCTTCGACAGGATCTATTACCCGTCGATAGATCTCTTCGCTACGCAACGGAATCACCAGCTCCCTGTGTTTTGCTCTCGGTACCCCCAGACCGGAGCATTCGCCGTGGACGCTCTATCTATCAGTGGGGCGGGACCATGACAGCGTATGCATTCCCCCCTTCCTCTGTACATCGCGTTCTTCGCCAAAGATATCAGAGGGGGGGAATGCAACGTCATCATGGTCGCCCCATGTTGGCTCGACACCTGTGGTTCCGGCCAATGTAGACCTGCTCGCGGGTCCCACGGACTGCTACCGCCATGGGTCCCGGACCTCGTCCGGGACATCGGTCGGACCAAGGCGCACCTGAAGATAGAGCACCTGAGATTGACTGCCTGGCCCTTGTCCGGAGTCGTCTCAAGGAGGAGGGCCTTTCGTCGAGAGATGCTAACCTGGCCGCTAGGGGGTAGCGCACAAGTAACGCTCAGAACTTACTTGGACGTCTGGGCGTTCTAATACGTTGGTGCCGACAAGGGATCTCGGATCCCTGTTGCAACTGTAGGCACGGGTGGCAGACTTCCTTGTTCGGAGCGATTTGATGCTGTGGCTGGAGGCCGCCACCGTCCGAAACTACAAATCTGCTATTCAGTCGATCCACAGAGGGTTTGCTGATGGAACCAGACTTAACGACTATGCAGCCATTCAAGCTCTACCGACGGGCTGTTTAATACTCAGGACGAGGAGAAGAGAAGGATTGTACCCTCATGGAACCTCAAAGGTGTTGGACTATCTACGCGTTAGAGCCTTTCGAGCCCATGGAGGACGCTACTTTGGCTAACCTGACGTTGAAGCCAGTGTCCCATCTTATGGCTTCGGGAACGCCGCCAGTCGAGTGCAGCGCTTAGCAGTAGGCGATGCATCCAGTCTCCACGCCGGTTGCTACGATTTACTTTCGTGCCGGGTTGTTTTCTCGCAAAGAAGAGTGTAGCGCCTTTTCAGCGTCCCCGTCTTGATCCGAAGATCAGTACGGTTTCCTATATTCGGGAGGACAGATGTGGTTGTACTGTTGAGCTCTTAAAGTTATGTTAAGAGGACGCGCCCCATCAGGGGGCCCACGAATCAGCTCTTCATTCACAACGGTTGCCCCTCACGGGGCGGCGCGACGGAAAGGCTACGCTAGCTAGGTGGGTATTGAGAGTATCACAGACGCCGCAGCGTTCAAATTCCGCGAGTGTTCGCGCTCATTCCACCAGAGCTATCGCGGCTCTTTCGCCTTTCAGCGCGTCGTCTCCCTTTGGCCGAAATTGCGCAGCGGTCTTTCATGGCGTCCTCAACTACTTTCACTACATCGTACCTTCGACACGTCAAACCCAGAAAAGAAGAAGGAGAGATTTGCCCGAGCTGTCATACACAGATCGGACTGCAGGACAATTAAATGGTAAGTGCAAATAACGTCGCCCAGGGTGTTTGTCTCATGATTTTGAGCTTGTATTTAGGTATTGATTCGAAATGCTTGCAATTCGAATTCATTACGATTCACGCAATCCAGGTGTGACGTTCTGCATCCTGCACCGCCTCCGAGTACCTGTGCTAATCTGGCGATGTGTATGCAATTTGTTCATCACCATAGATTGAAGGTAAGCAGATTCCGTATGAGAGTAAGAACAGGTGGTGTTCTAATGACTCGTAAGGAATGTTTGCTTACCTTCTCCGATCTTGATTCCGGCCCGTCCCGCCCCAGGCAGGCTGGTGTCTTGTCGAGGGTTTAAGACGAAAAAGAGGATGGAAGAGGAATTGTGGGTATGACGTCACTTGGGGAGGTTGACGTCATACAGGGTGATCGAAATGAATATATTTAGGTGGGAATATATTTCAGGGGAGGTTATGCATCTGCCTAAAGGGGACAATTGCAAATTGTTTACATTCACCTCGGAGAAGGTAATGCAAGATTCCTACGAGTCATTGAAAACACCCCACTGTTTCACATTTCTAATACAATTGATTATAAATCATTCACATCACTTAAACTGTAAAAAAATGGGGTGAGGTGGGTAACTGTGAAAAACACTATATGTAATTTAAATGGTTAAAGCATTGTAACAACTTGTTTGAAAGTTTTTTTAAGAATATGCATTAGAATTAATGAATTAAAATATGAGATTTAAATTAAACAGCCTGTTAAGGGATGGGAAAAATTTAAATTCCGAGGGTACTATACACCTTTACATGGTATGTTCATACTGTTTGGTCCTTCTAATTGTTCCTAAAGAACACTGGAAAAGTTAATTACCTGATTTTTTAGGCGCCATTAACTACCAACAATATGTTGCGTTTTTATGTGTTTTAGGCAAGGTTTTTCATGTGCAAAATATTTCCATCCAATGTGCTTCAACTATTAAGAATTACGTTGAGCCATCTTTGAGTGGGATTGACTATTGTATATTAGTCTATTAGTTCTAGGGAACTTATGAAAGTAGTAATGACGCCGTGCCCATATACCTGTGTGGACAGCGCGAAAACCATGTTACCATAGTCAGGATTCAATAGCGCACACCTGCCTCATAAAGGTAGTATTTCACATATACAAATATACCAGTGACCCCTCATTGTTTTGACCACTGCACATTGTATGGACCGTAGAGCACACCCCCAGTATTAAGAACGCACGGACTAGGAGTGATACCAAAGTTTATTGATGTGCGCCCCTCACAAATTGCTCTCACCCGTAAAAAAACAGTGTGCAAATTCCCCGATTTAGCATAGCAAAATGCTACCCATTTTGAAGTGACTGCTACACACCAAATTTGGCTTGTCATAGCATTTTTGACACTGCTAAGTATATAAAAGGCATCCCAGTTAGATATAATTGTCAACAAATGCTACACCACATGTCAAAGGAATTGGGCACACTGGTAAAAAAGTGACAGGGTTGTCCATATATCAGCGCGAAATCAGTATAGCAGACATTTTGGAGTATAAACCCCTGCCTAAAAAAGCATGTAATGAATTTATATGACGACACACATATGATGAGATTCTTGCATGATTGTTATAAACTAATAACTAATATAATAATAAACGTAATTTGTGCTCCAAAATAAGGTCTTTTTTGATGGACATTAGGCATCCCCCGGTGGGGCTTCAGCCAGAAGAGGGATTTTGCCATAGCAGATTATTATTTCACCTCATGAATATTAATGAACATAAGCATGCTATGTTATGCGTAGGTCAAAGGTCATATCTGTTAACACAGTTATTGCAGTGTTCCACTGTTAAGTCCTTCTTGAATGATATGTAAAATTGCACTTACCGCCTCACTGCTTTTCGTGCAAGTTCATGTCATGCTTACATTGACTGATTAAATCGAATACCTCTCAAAAGAATCACAGGGCTTAAAGACTTAGCTGGGGTGTAAGGGGACTGACATCAAGGAACCCTATGTAACCTTTGACATATACATGTAGTTGTGGTCCCTATGAGGTGTTTTGTCCTTCATGCAGTGTTCGATTAGGGGGTTTTTTACATGCACAGATGCATGTGTAACATTGGCTCTGTGCATGTAAAATCAGCCTGTGCACTGCCGATTTTAGTGTTATACAGGCCCATTTTATGAGAAAAATCCCAAGCCTGTGCATGTAACTTTTTTTCAAATCGAACACGCCGTCATGTTTAATACTGTATATTTAACATGCTGTTTATCTTCTTTAACAGGAACCAACCCTATTCTATTCGCTGCCTTTTGGTTACTCAACGCTTTTTTCCTCTTTGTGATGTGACGGGGAGACCAGCCTTTGTTTTAAAAAGCAGATACAGGACACCTTTACTGTACCAGTAAGTATGCTTTCCAGTGAGACCGCTCCTAGGGATCATCTAGTACTGAATCGGTTAACCTGGCTGCTAATTCCGTATATGCGGAATTTGTTGAGCCTGTTTAGGTTTGTTTCAAATAGTTGCGCAATAAGCAGTATTGGGTATGGCTTTATTCTGTTAGCCTATGATTTCTGTTGAACTATATCTGTAGGTGGTCTCATTGGGTAGGTGGGTATGCTATACCGGAATTAGAGCCCAGGTTGACCTGTTTGGCTCTAGTAGGGTCAAAGTTAGAGTTACTTTCAAGTTAAGGGGCACTTGTGGAATTTGTAATTTTATATCTATTTTAGAAATTACAACACTAATTACAAAAACTAAAAATTGCACACTAGTAAACATGTTATGAAATAAGCTTTTACGTATCTATCTACTGAAAACAGAAAGAAGTTGAGGTCATGAAGTGCACCTTTAAAGTGAAGAAAAATACATTGAAAAAAAATAAAAAATATAAAAATACAATGTTGTCTACATGTTATGGGACATGAATTAATGGGAGGGTGGACTAATTCTGCCTTCCAGAGGGCCTGTAGTTCATAGATTATTCCTTTGATAATTTGTATCTAATAGCCCTTGAAATGGATCTTTAGGTGACAGTCGCCTAAATAACCATTTCAAGCTCCACTGAACAAAGGCTTGGCATAATAGTATGTTTGATGGGAATTTCTGACAAATGGCAGCTATTGCACTTACAACCTTCTTACACTCACACAATGACCTATCATTCTGCTACTCACTCAGCCACTGTGGTTTGGTGGGTAAGAACATCAGTCTAGTAAGCAGCAGGTCACTGGTTCGAATCCAGGTGCGAGCAGTTTTATTTTCCAGAGTTTGCATGCATCAGCCTCGTATGGGGAGATGGAGGCTAATTCAAATATAGAAATACCATTTTCTCAGTAACACATTTACATGTTTGTATGCAGGTTCAATGGCCTAAATTGAAGAGGTGCCTCATAACAGTGTTCTTCAACCAGATAGTGGTCAATCTCATCGTCGGATATCTAGTCTACCATGTCATGGTGTGGCGTGGCTGTGAGTTTGGCACGGAATTACCTACTGTACAATGGGTGTTGGTGGAACTCACTGTATTCCTGCTGTTTGAAGAGATCGGTTTCTATTATTCTCACAGGTAAGCGTTGTTTACAACAGAGGGTGTTTTAATTCAATCCCACAATGCATTGCAATGTGTCTATACTGTACTGTACCTATGTGTCTATACTGTACTGTATTTAGGGATTAAAAGTGTTCCAAAAGTTTAAGAACCACAGGACATGTCATAATCATGCTAAAAAATTCCCTAAGTACTAATGAGCACAGAAGTCAAGATTTTTATGTGTTAAGAATAAATTTGTGTGGGGAATCACTTGACCCGTTTGAGGTGAATTTCCCAAAACTGGTGCATTGTGGTATTGCCTCAATAACCCTCTTGTTACAGTAATGCGTTGACTGGACCAATTTTTACTATTTTTCTCAGAACCTAGATTCTTGCTTTTTGGGAGATGCCCCACAGAGGTCCACATTGAGTTAGATAAAATGACTGGTTGACCTCATATTCTAAGGTTAACATAGTGAATTTTGAAATGCTTCCATCCGGGTTTTACAAAGTGTGAGCCGTATATTTGTCCCCTGGGGCCCATTTCTTCCATCTTTCTGACGGAAGGTAAAACACATACAGGGTGGTTTAACCCAAATCGTTATTGCATTACATTGTTCTTGGTTTTGCATTTTCAATTGAGTTGTTCCATGTATTTTGAAAAAATTGCATATATGTTTGGTTAAAGGCACTATCAGTGATTTGCTTTATCAGAAAATCGAAAAAATCATCAAAAATCAGATTTTGGCCTGTCTGTAATTAGTACAGGTGTCCAAACATATCCTGCAATTGATAAGTCTAGAAGCAACCTAATCAGCACAAAATCGGATATTTTAGTCATAACTGTCCGTACGGACAATTACTACAACATGTAACTGAATGGGAATTTGTATCTTTGAACACTGCCGTTTTCTTCCTTTTCTGTCAATTCTTCTGTTGGAAAAAGTAACTTATGAAAATTCTACTGACATATCCTTCACTTCAAGTTATTTCTGCACATTTCAAATATTTTGACTCTTCGGATGAATATCATGGGGGTCTTAATAAAATGTTCCCTGACTAGTAAGCATGTACAGACACTGTCCAATTATATAGGCCTATTAATGCTTTAAAGGATATGACCAAGGGAATAAGATGATGGGGGCCTTTGGGGATTACCTAGCCATATTTGATTCAGTAGGCGGTCAGCGGTATGGCCACGAACAATAACATATCGAACATGAAAGAAATGATAATATTTACATGCTACTTTAAAAAAAATATGGTTACATAACATACAAAAAAACCAAGGCAATGTAGTGAAGGAGATGACCAAAAGGCCAAAAGGAGGCCAGAAGCGTCAATCCCATAAGCAAATAAACTTTGTGCAGTAATGGAAAACTAAATAATAACAAGAAATGTAACAAAAATGACCATACAAAAAAAAGACAAGAGACAAAAAAACAAGAAAGGGAGGGGTAAGCTCAGGATCATGACAAATTAAATTGCTGAGAGTAGGCATATTTATAACTTGTCTTCTGAATTAATTTAGGTTTTTGCTTATCTTTAATATTATCAGGCATTATGTTCCAGAGGTTTGGTCCACATGACCTGACTCCTTTAGATGCAATTCAAAATTAGTTGTATTTTTTGCAGGTACCCAAATTGGTTTGCATTTCTCGTGAGATAGTCGTGAATATTACATCTTGTATTGAAATAGTCATTAAAAATGGAGGGAGGTTACTAGTTGAATACTTGAACATAAACACTCCCAGTTCCAATTGAAAAATATCAGTTATAAATTTAGAATATTGAGTTCTTCAAACAATGGCTTACTGTGACATTTAAAGTGAACATTGCAAATGTTTCTAAATGCCCGTGTTTGTAATTTCATTACTCTTCAGGTAGGTCTACAGGAATTTTACCAACCAAATGTTCCATAGTTTAAATACGGCAGAATAAGCGTACAATACAAAGAACGTAAAATGCGTTTCGGAATAAAGTATTTAAGTTTCTTAAGGATACCAAATTTCTAGATATGGTTTTAGAGATGGCACTAATATGTCTTTCCAGGTTACAGATTTCGTCAATTACTAACGCCAAGGAATTTGGTTTTATTCACTCTGAAATTTGTACCGTCAAGTGTAATCGTAATATTATTTTCATATTTGGCAGGTTTTTGAGGGTACCCAAGTAACCATGAAAATTTGTTTCTTGCGTGAACTGATAATTTATTGGCTTTGAACCAATTTGTTACCTCTCGGAGCTCCCTGTTAATTATATCTACCCTGCTTTCAATTTCATTATGGGAATACAAGATTGTAGTGTCATCTGCGAAGAGGATAAATTCCAATATTGACGACGTATTTATAATATCATTGATATAACAATATAAACAAGATGATGGGCCTAATATTGAACCTGGGGTCGCCACATTCTAAATTATGCAAAATGCCATGAAAAAAATGAAGGGATACTGATACCACAGGGGAGGATATGAACTTTTCTTCAAGAAGCTTTCCCGTGATACATGATATTGAAATTAGTGGGAAAATTAGGGTTCAGTACACAAATTTGCTTTAAAAAAACAGATTGATGGAAGTAACTTGAAAGTTATGTAGTGTGAGCTATTGGCAGATGATCCCCTCAAATATTCTTTTCAGATGTCAGCGCTTGTGTGGTGTGGCCTTTTTGTGATTCTGGATCATTGCTAACCCTGATGAATTTAGCAGACTTTATGGAACAACGTAACATGGGTGGGGACATGCACTTTATTTGTAAATTCTTCTAAAATTCATTAGGGTCACTAGTAACCCCAGGGTAACAAAATGGCCACACCAGAATATGTATACACGCATTATCATGCATCAGTTATGTAATAAACAATAATTATCGTTTCTGTGTTCCCATTCTGAAAACCCGATTATTCACCACCCACTTATCCTTAAATGTACATCAACCCCACAGCAAGCACCACGACGGGGACCCCCAAGCGCCCATAGGCATCACGGCAATCTATGCCCACCCAATAGAGTACATAGTAGCCAATGTCCTTCCTGCACAGATTGGGCCTATTCTGATGGGTTCACACATAGCCACCATATGGATGTGGTATATCATGGTAGTGTCTTCGGCAGTGGTAGCGCACTGTGGTTACCATCTGACCGTCTTTTCCCGGTCTCCAGAAGCACATGATTTTCACCATCTCAAGTGAGTAGTAGTGGTACTTGTGGTAGTACAGTGTGAGTCAATGTAAAAACCCTACATTAAGGGAAAGAATTTTTCTTTAAAGGTTAAACGTTATTTTTGCTTGAGTGTTTGCTTTGGTTGTTACAGGGATAACAGGCTACAAAGCTTTTTTATTTGGTGGTCTGTCGGACTTTCCGGGTTTCAAAAACATGTCAATTTTGCGGAGAGACCTAAAAATTCTGTTTGGCCGATTTATGCCATACAATCGGCGAGACTGACAACCGCCGTATAACATCACACTCCAAATACAATCACACATGCATTTCAGATGGTATCGATTTCTTCTCGACAAAAAAGCTCAAAAACATACCAGTTTGAATAAAACGGTCTATTGTGTAACATAATTATAAGTAAAATATCTTCAAAAAATAAAATTACCATTGTCAATCATAAAGAGTCAGTTATTGAAAATCATCCATATCAATGTCTCATTTGCCTGATTTTCATTAACATAATGAAACTGCTCATAGATTTTTGTTTTACATCTCTAAGGTAATTATTTTGCACAAATATAGTACTATCAGCATCCATAAATTGTGAGAAGAACTAAAGCTGTTTTTTTTCTTTAAGTTTTCTGTAAATAATTGGAATTAAAACTTAATATTCAATATCGCACTGTTTTTTTTTCCAAGCGGAATACAAAACCTTCTATGGTTTCACTTAGTCCCAAGTTTCGTTGTAGGTTAAAACCATGAATCTTGCCGATCCAACTAACACTGTGGGTCTTACCCAGCTATCTTACCTTGCTTATTTGAGAAATGTTATTTTTTTTTTCACTCGGCATTTCCTTTGTAATCGCCGGGATATTATTTTATAATTTTTCAATTATTCTCTCACCTTCTATTGTTTAACAATAATTTGGTGTTTGTTAAATGATTTTACTCAAATCACTGCTGAAGACCTGCTACTCTATGTAAACGATACATCTTTGTTTTGGTCAAAATCGGGCCAACAGGATTTAAGTCTCTCAGCAAAATAGGCATAACTTTTTCCTCCAAAGTCCATGACACCAATAAACTTTTCGAAAGCCTGTTTATCCTCTTTAGACCAAAGCAACTTTTGAGCAAAATCATTCTTAACTATTTTAATTATTTTTTATTCTGAATGTAGGGGTTTTTTTTTACTCACACTGTAGTAGTTTACAATTAGAGCATGGTTTGTGTGGGGAGGCAGCATTAGGAGATGTGTAGTCCCATTCGTCCAACACCACTTGTAGTTAAAAAAGGTAACGTGTCGTGCCAAGCAAGCTCGTGCCGAGGAGTGCCCATCTCTCTTTTCTTAGCATTTTGGATCAGACTCCTCAGATAATTTTTTGCTGTGGGGGGGCTCGCCACTCCTCCCCACAACGAGTCTGTTACCTTCCCAGCAGTGAATAATGCTGGTATCCAATTATACACCTGGGTGGAGAAGAGTTAATGGTGGTAACTGCCTTACTCAAGGGCAAAATGCGGTTGGGCACAACGCATTGGCCGCAGTGGGGCTTGAACCCACAACCTTTTGAGTGTGGTGCGTAGCGTTCAATCCACTGGACCACACATGTTCTCATAGTTAGCATTACTTTAAAGAAATAATCCATGTTGTATTTATTTTACTACACTTCATACATATTTTAATAATATTTGGGGTAATTAACATCATTACACAGACAGGGGGTCCACTGCAGCAGCCTGGCTTATTCTTAAAAAGATACTGGCACATTTGAAAATAGTGCACCCTCAATATTTTTCAAAATTGATATTTTTGCATGGCTGTAAAGCTTTTATTATATATTAGCCCTGACCTGAAATGATTAAAGGGGCATTTCGTGATCCACAACCTCGTCCCCGACTTACCTCAAAAAAGTTGAGATTTTAATATCATCTGATCCGTTAGACTTAGTGATCCACATGTACCTAATCTTACTTTAAAGTTCGGTCGTATCTGTAAGAAAAGTTGCAATTTTATTTTTTCAGTCCGTAAACGGACAGAATTATAGCACACTGGTCAATGGGACCGTGGGAAACAAGCAATTGCTCATAATACGAAAGACAGCAAGATCGGATCAACTCAAACTTGTGAATAATAAGATTTCTCAGGATATCTAGTGAACAATGAATAAACTGAAGGTGCTGGAATCACAAATGCACCTTTAAGTTTAAGCCCAAATCAACATCCTTATGGGAAAAACAATTTTATATCAAAACCTAAGGCCTATGTCCTAAATATCACTGCATGTTGTCATGCGTGCATGGACGCCCTAACTACAGGCATATATATATGGCGGAGGTCCTGTCCTCATAACTTTAACACCTCCTGAGCCAAGTGACCGAGCTAGGGAACAACTAAATTTCTGATGTCTCTCTTTTGGGCTTTGGGATCTCGGCTGACAGTTAATACCACATAATCCAAGGTTGAATGCTGCATAACACTACATATAATGCCTTTGAAAAGCCCCTGCAACTAATATGAAATTATAGATTAGTTGGCTGCCTAGGATTTGCTTGTCTCTGATAGATCATTGTTAGCTGTGGCTTGCAAAGTCTTTGTATTATACAACATACAACCTTGGATTATGTGGCATTTACTGCTAACCTAGATGCAAAAAGAGACATGTAGGAATAGATATATACTTTGGCTGCCTGAACTTGTCGGAGGAAGCATTAAATCTTATAATGTTTTTGCTATTTTTGCATAACTTATACAAAGTAACTCATTGTATATGCAAATTATGTCATCAGTGGCATGCATGAAAGTCTTAGGACCCAAAACTGGATTGTACCATCTATTTTCTCAAACTCCATAATGGTCTGGGTTAGTTTGAAGAAAATTTGGTCATTTGAAGAATTTGGTCATTTGTTTTGTCTTAGAGGGATCAATTATAATGATGTCAAAATAGTTACATGGTAAGGTAAAATGATTATGAATTTGAAGTTTATAAAAAAATGGAAAACTAAAACTAAAGAAAAAAGAAACTTAATTTTAAAAAAATGCTCTAATGTAATAATATGGGGTTATAATTTCTCATTTCAGATTTACCAACAACTTTGGTACGCTAGGTATCCTAGATCGCCTACATGGTACCGACAATCTATTCCGTCAGACAAAGCAGTACCAGCGACACATTCTGCTGATAGGCTTAACACCAATGTCTCAGAAAATCCCAGATGAACCAAAGAAGGTTACTAAGAAAAAGACTGAATAAAATGAACACTTGCAGTCTGGGAAATTTCCAAATGTGGGCATTCGTTTGTTCCTGTAAGCCATTGATAATTTCTTTAAGTGTTAGGATTAGTTGAGTTGTGTAAACTGATCCGAGGCCGCATGTATCCATGATACGGATGCTCCTAACACAGGTGTAAATGAGTGCAACTAACAAATCCTGAAAGTAGTGATGGAATCCTGAAAAAAGCATGTAAATATGGGCAAAAGGAGCTGAAAATAAATGAAACTGCGGAAATTTTGAGTAATTTCCTGAAGTTCAGAAATTTCTTGAAAATTTACATCCCGCTAACATGGCCCGCTTTGAGGCTCTGGGCAGATCAAATCCAGAGTTAAGTACCCGAATAAATCCCAGTAAGTGTCCCTAACGGGATTCGAACCACTAGACCACACTCTCCCACAGAGGGCGTGTTACTTATCCACTGTCATAAGAGTCTCATTGGCAAATATTTACACAATCTATTTCTAAACAATGTAGTGTTGATTTGATGCTTAAAATATATATCAAGCCTGTATTACAATTATTTTTGTAACAAAATAGTATTGATTTTTTTATTATTTTATAATGAAAATAATGTTATTAAAGGCTATTATTATAATGTTATTAAAGGCTATTATTATAATGTTATTAAAGGTTATTATATGTGACCCAGCACGAGTAAATGAGGCTCTTTGAGGTGAAATTCAAAATTGAGATTTTTGTATCATATTATGTATGCTTCAAGGATTAAAATGAGACCTTGATCACCTTCATAGGGTATGTTGTTATGAAGTTACGGTAGGTCAAAGATCATGTCATACTGATACAATAAAATACAAATTAAGGAGTTATAGGCTGTTAAAGTTGAAGAACACCTATATTTTACACATGATAAATGAAATAAAGTGAGCTCAGAACATATGTTATCATCAGTAGTTTTACAATAAACATACAGCACATGAAAGAGGATATATTAAATAGCATTTTTCAACAGAAGAAGAAAAATTCATTTTTCAACCCTTCTGACTAGTTTTGCCTATATGACAAATTCATATTTACCGCAAAGAGCCTCATTTACTCATGCTGGGTCACATATTTTTAAGCACTAAATCTACACAACAATATTCAGCAGGGGATTTCTTAACTATTTGCTGATGAAAATGTAGATTTTGCAGTGATTTCATGTTCATATTTAGAAATTTCCCAAACTGACTTGATTGATATGATAGTGTGATCACTTAGCATTTTGTTGTTGTTGTTGATTTTTAAAAAAATAATTATTTTAAAGGCATAAGGGTAAATTTATGTCTTTGCAGACAATGCAGTCACTCATGGGCATTTCTGTAGGGTGTCACCCTGACACACTTACAAATTTGGCACCTTATTTTGCAATATTTCTGCGCAAGGGATGCCGACTTTGTTTGTCAGGGTGTCGTCTTACTCAAACACTGGTCACTCATGGAAGGTTGAACAATGAAAATGAGGCCCTCTACATGAGGCACCAGATCTGCAGATCAATGTGGTACTTTGTGGCCCGCGTGTTATCTACATGGGCGTATCATGTTACTCTGCAGCATAAGCAGTGCAGATGAAAATGAGGCCCTCTACATGAGGCACCAGATCTGCAGATCAATGTGGTACTTAGTGGCCCGCGTGTTATCTACATGGGCGTATCATGTTACTGTGCAGCATAAGCAGTGCAGATGAAAATGAGGCCCTCTACATGAGGCACCAGATCTGCAGATCAATGTGGTACTTTGTGGCCAAAAAAAAAAAAAAAAAAAAGATGGAATCCTGAAAAAAGCATGTAAATATGGGCAAAAGGAGCTGAAAATAAATGAAACTGCGGAAATTTTGAGTAATTTCCTGAAGTTCAGAAATTTCTTGAAAATTTACATCCCGCTAACATGGCCCGCTTTGAGGCTCTGGGCAGATCAAATCCAGAGTTAAGTACCCGAATAAATCCCAGTAAGTGTCCCTAACGGGATTCGAACCACTAGACCACACTCTCCCACAGAGGGCGTGTTACTTATCCACTGTCATAAGAGTCTCATTGGCAAATATTTACACAATCTATTTCTAAACAATGTAGTGTTGATTTGATGCTTAAAATATATATCAAGCCTGTATTACAATTATTTTTGTAACAAAATAGTATTGATTATTATTTTATAATGAAAATAATGTTATTAAAGGCTATTATTATAATGTTATTAAAGGCTATTATTATAATGTTATTAAAGGTTATTATATTTTTAAGCACTAAATCTACACAACAATATTCAGCAGGGGATTTCTTAACTATTTGCTGATGAAAATGTAGATTTTGCAGTGATTTCATGTTCATATTTAGAAATTTCCCAAACTGACTTGATTGATATGATAGTGTGATCACTTAGCATTTTGTTGTTGTTGTTGATTTTTAAAAAAATAATTATTTTAAAGGCATAAGGGTAAATTTATGTCTTTGCAGACAATGCAGTCACTCATGGGCATTTCTGTAGGGTGTCACCCTGACACACTTACAAATTTGGCACCTTATTTTGCAATATTTCTGCGCAAGGGATGCCGACTTTGTTTGTCAGGGTGTCGTCTTACTCAAACACTGGTCACTCATGGAAGGTTGAACAATGAAAATGAGGCCCTCTACATGAGGCACCAGATCTGCAGATCAATGTGGTACTTTGTGGCCCGCGTGTTATCTACATGGGCGTATCATGTTACTCTGCAGCATAAGCAGTGCAGATGGAAGGTTGAACAATGAAAATGAGGCCCTCTACATGAGGCACCAGATCTGCAGATCAATGTGGTACTTTGTGGCCCGCGTGTTATCTACATGGGCGTATCATGTTACTCTGCAGCATAAGCAGTGCAGAAAAAGATAGCGCTTCAAGCACAGTTTATACTGCGTCGTGCAGTGCCACGCTTGAATCGTGTTTTTACGCGCTGCATACGTGCACTTTCGTGTTACATTTGTTTTTAAATGTCGCAATAGCCACGCTCTCGTGTAGAGGGCCTGTTATTTCAGAGGTTGGAAGTTGCATTTAGAGTAATGAACATCTTTTATTTTTATATTCTTTTCTGTTTTGACCAGTCTGTTAATATTATCTGTATTATGAGGCGATACAGATTAAGTATATTTAATTGAGCTTTTAAAACAAATGAAATATATATTGAATAAATCGGCATTAAGGGAAAGATTTTCTGATAGGGTTGACATATGGTGTGTTTATGTGGAGATAGGTAGGTGCTGAACAAAATGCAGCAAACAATCAATTCACCGGACAATACCCGACATGTTTTCCTAAATCAAAAGGAAGGGCCTTAAAGTATGAAGTGACAATGCATGTGTGTGCCCAGTGCCACCTTTCAATTGCAGTACACTTGTGCTTTGCCTACACGTGGCCTGAAAGTCTGTACAATGTATACACCAGCGTTGCTACTTCATACTTGGAGCTGGAGAATATAGTTACACGATGCTTTGGATAAATTGGTCCACACAGGCATGACATAGTATGCATGTAGATTTACGACACTTTCGTGAATGGACCTTTTCTAGCTTAATAATAGATTAATTTTCTGTGGCTGACTTTGACGGCGTCCATGCTATGTTGTCACTTAACTATAATCATGTTGGGCATTGTCTGCAAGATGTTGAATGTTTTGGTGTTGCTTAATTATAAATATTTATGCCTGTTATTTAGACAACTACTATTATAAGCAATGCAATATGCTCATTACCAAGGACACAGTTCAGTGAACTTATGAATATGCATTAACATGAACTTGTATTGTGTTTTATGGGTATCGTATATGATACCCAAAAGCCAAGGGGTGTATTTTCTCAATACACTGAGAAATGAAAGCTACTGTGCTGTGGGAATTGAGATGTCATGGTTCATAGTATATTATTCAATTGCTGTCTCTATTTTATGGAATTGCCATTTCAATGCAAAAGGCAGTATATCATATTATATTGTTACTTAAGTAGTTACTAGAGGGTTATGTATATTCTCTATGGGTTGAGCCATTAGTGATCCCACTTCACTAGTGTCGAGCGGAATCAATTTGAAAACGTGGAGGTGATTTTTGTACAGAGCTGGTGTAGGAAACTAATTGTGTGCAAGTGACATGCCTTTTGTGCGAGGCATTAGTAGCCATTATGTGCTTGTAAACTACATTTAAAATCTAAAACACTACACGCATAATTAGTCGTTACTGAATAATAAAAGCGATTGATCTGCTACATGTACCTATTACAATCACAATTTACTTATGCACACAACACATGTGCTTAAAGGTGCAATGAGAGATTTCACATATCAGGTGTCCCAAAAAAATCAAAAGTACTGATATTTGCCCTGATGTAAAGCTTTCCATCAAAAATATCCCCACCTGAAAGGATTAAGCTGAGAAATGTTTTTTTGGTATAAAAATTGTGAAATTTCTAATTTCGTATAGGAGCAAATACGAAATTCAGCCTATAGATGTTTTGTATTGAAATATGAGCAATTCTCTCGAATTTGTACTTTACATGCACATAATGGCGGGAGTTTCTGTAACCTGACCCATCTGACACACTTTTTTCCCTGACACACTTTTTTCTTGACACACTTTTGAATTCAGAAACCCTTCTCGCCTAGAGGGCGAGAGGACCGGGTTCGAGACCGTGTGTTTTTCTTCTTAATTCTGTGCTTGCCAGTTTCTCTGAGCTTCTATATAATATGAAATATGAGCAAATCAAAATCACTTGTTTTCTCTCTTTTAAGACTGCTGTAGCCAAATACAAGGTAAGAGATCTATCAAGTGTCTAATCTATAAGAAATTACTATTATGACACAATATTTGGGTGCCTCAAAATCTTGTTGCACCTTTAAATGGAAAATACATGATTTATGTAGGTACCTGTTGTAATGTTTATTACCATTTCATTTCAGTAATGACACCCTATAATGCGAATGGTTCTATAGTTTGTTTCCCATCAATCCCAGGTATCAACAGATTATGTGGGTGGTGCATGTATAATAAATGAAAAAAGCAGGAACTAGAATGTGTTTACCAAAAGTAATTATCATTTTATATATGCCAAAATGTGTTACATAATATTTGCACATATATTGTTAACCCACACCTCCATGAAAAATGAAAGTTCCAGGCAGTGGCGTAACGGGCCTGCCCGCTCTGAGGGGGCAAATTTCCCAGTCTGGGGAAATTTTCCTCTCAGGGGGGTCAAAAGGCCAATTTTTCCCGGTCAGAGGGCTAAAAAAACGGCTGATTTAGCATGATTTTTGCAATTTTTTTCCGGCCAAAGTCGTGAGGGGGAAACCTGCCTGCCCCCCCCCCCGCCTGTTACGCCACTGGTTCCAGGCCTTCCAAGACAACTATAATGGTATAACCCAGGAGCTAGCACACATTTTGTAACACATCTCAAGTACAAAAGGTTTGAGTGATTAAATATGTTGACAGACTGACAGGAACCCCTGAAACGTGATTCTTAAGTGCCGCAAGTGGTGCCTTAAGGAGAGGGGGCCAAAACAAAGTTTGTACAGGGGTCAAATTTGTAAATTGTTCCAATCATGTTGAAAAGCACACCATGTTATGTGTCTAACCATAAGGATTCAGAAAAGGTATAGTTTGTAATATGTACAGCCTAAAGTTTCAGAGTTATAGGCTAAAAACAGCAAAAATCAATAAAAAGGCTCAATTTCAGTTGCACAGGGTCAATTTTAAAATTGCTCCGATTTGGATAAAAAATGGTGCAAATTATTGGTGGAGCTCATAGGATAAAATTAAGGAATAGTTTTGAGTGTCTCAAATGCTTGCTTAAGAAAGTAGGGGGGGTAACAAGATCAAGCCCCATTGAATGCAATGGAGGTTGACCTTCTGTGCCCCCTACATCGGAAACTAAGCATTTAAGACAGTCGAAACTATTCCTTATTTTAATCCTATGAACTCCACCAATAATTTGCACCATTTTTTATCCAAATCGGAGCAACTTTAAAATTTTACCCCTGTACAACTGAAATTGACCCTTATTATTGATTTTTGCTGTTTTTAGCCTATAACTCTGAAACTTTAGGCTGTACATATTACAAACTATACCTTTTCTGAATCCTTATGGTTAGACACATAACATAGTGTGCTTTTCAACATGATTGGATCAATTTACAAATTTGACCCCTGTACAATCTTTGTCTTGGCCCCCTCTCTTAAGGCACCACTTGCGGCACTTAAGAATCACATTTCAGGGGTTCCAGTCAGTCTGTCAACATATTTAATCACTCAAACCTTTTGTACTTGAGATGTGTTACAAATGTGTGCTAGCTCCAGGGCTAGTATTGTCAGCATGATAAAGTCAAGTCTTGTTAAGGACTGAGTTCTTAGGCTGTACTTCAGCTGTGACCCTGACATTTTCAGCAGTCTTTACAGAATAAAGGGCATTTGATATTGTACTTTATTCCATTAAGACTGCTGAATTCATCTGGGTGACCAGTGAAGTGGGGTGGCTAAATGGCCCAACCCATACTATATGTAGAATTGCCAGGATTATCTTGCATGGAAGTTAGCTGAAAACAGTATTATTATGTAACAGACTTACAACTTTCATATGACTAATAACATGGACATTTTTTTACAATCCATACTGTTGTTTATGCAGGGTAGCATGAACACAATATTGGTGTGACTTGAACATGCATTGAGCAAGGGACTAGGACAGAATTTAAACTTGCTAATACAGCATCACTCTGATGTATGTCAATTAAAGGGATAATCAGCGATAATGCAAGAGTGAAAATTAATTATTTAAGCATATAAATTGGTGATAAGCATGTACAATTCCATTAAACTATTTTAATATAGGAGAAAAAAAATCACCAAATAGTGAAAAAGTGAAATACTCGAGGAAAGTTGTCATACCATCTCCTGCAGACAGATTGTTATCTTTGAGCATTGCTGTCTTCTTTTTCTGTCAATTTTTCAGTTGTAAATAACTTATCATTATTCTATAGACTTTATTCACTTTTAAGATATATCTGCAAAATTCAAATATTTTTACTCTTTCGGGCAAATCACTGATAGTGTGATAGCTGTGATTGTTCATTTACATTTCTGTTAGACAAGGGCTGTAAAATGTAATTTGTTTTTCTCATAAAAAATATGGTGTGACACGTTAATCGATTCGTCACAAACAGAATGCATACGTCAATCCAATTTGATAGATTGGAAAACCTGTCAGTATTATATTTCTTGCCAGGGATGTAAAGGAGATTCCCAAATAGCACAACCAAGATACTAGTACAAACAAAATTTAGTGAAAATTAATAACTACAGGAAAGGTAACGAAAAGTGCAGGATAATCCTCTTGAATTCTTTGTTATTACGAGAGCGTAATATACGTACAACTTTATTCTTTGGGATAAAAAGGTTTATATTTATTATATATTACAGTGAAAACTGTATTTTATCATCTATTTAATACAGTTAAATATTGTAAAATAACTGTTCAACTTATTTGTATATTGAAAGGGATCAT
Source organism: Ophioderma brevispina (assembly GCA_023653785.1). Taxonomy (NCBI): domain Eukaryota; kingdom Metazoa; phylum Echinodermata; class Ophiuroidea; order Amphilepidida; family Ophiodermatidae; genus Ophioderma; species Ophioderma brevispina. The sequence continues at coordinate 20,150 of JAMKCH010006028.1, forward strand.
GCGTATCATTGTACGCCAAAGCTCAAATCGCACAAAATTTGCACGAGCAATACTCTTTTTACTCCTTGTATGCCTTTTCCATTGAACAATTCAGTGTATAAGAATACATAAGATTTGTGGCATGTTGTAATGATTGAATATGTGAGATATGTGGTGTATTGTATCGATTGATTAAAGTTAGGGAATGAACTAAAAGATTGATAACTCCTATAAACGTAATGTGTGTGTTGTTAGAAGACTGATCACCTATCCTCGTGCCTCTAACATAAGGCATAACAAAAAATTGTTTGCCGTAATCTGACCTACCATAAAAACAAACCTGCCGACTCAAAAAATATTTATGCAATTTTAAATTTAAAAAAAAATTCTGCCAATCGACCCATGATTTTCATCAATATTTACAAAAAACTTTAAAAACTCAAAGACAAAAAAATATCAAAACAAAACAACTGCAACAAGTAAAATAAAAGATCTTTGCTATATCATTGAAAAAAGCTTTAAGTAATAGCATGTTGTATTCATTTTAGAGAAAAATATTGTGAAAATCTTTTTAAAAATCTGAAAATCTAAAAAATAAAATCTGACCAACCGACCAACCCTAATAGTTTTTCTCTGTTACAGCAAACATTTTTTTATGCCTGAGGAAATATATGGAAATTGCCAAGTCGTTCCTGCTAATATCTTACAAGTTGGTGTGAGTGATGGGACACCCCTTTGCTTAAGCATGGTAAGATAAGTGGGTATCATGGCAATTGTGTTCCATGGCTTTGATTATGCAAAAATAATACATCTTTACTATAAATAAGAAAAAAATATACAAATATTAGGAAAATCCTACATATTAAAGGTGATGTATGTCATAATTATTGCTTTATTTGTAGGAGTTCATTATAGTTTAGTTGTATTTAAAGTTGCATGTAAATGTTGGTCAATAAATTTACTGTTGTGTAATTTTTAAGCAGTTTCTTTTATGGTACATTATTACCGGTACATCTGGAATATTTTTGATGGTTATGTTGAACTTAATGCCGTGCAAAAAAAGCACAGCCAGTTTCGGCAGTTGAATCTGGAAAATACTTTTTTTGGTGCTTTACCATGTTAATTTGATGAAAGGAAACAAAAGCGAATAGGTAGCAGCAGATTATTGGGTCACTTTTGGGAGAAGAGGTAGCCAGCTTCAAAATACATTGCAGTACACAATTTTAGCTCTGAATTTTGTTGCATCAGTATATAGATGTATTATTGATGATTATATAGATATTAAACGAATAGTAATGTGAATATACCCGTGAATATTTTAGGTGTGCAATTTCTTGTTTATGTGCAGTTTGTTTCTGTAAGTTGACTTTTTTGCTGACACATGCACTTAATTCTGCAAGCAACCTTTACTGACTTGGCGATTTCCCGAGGATGGCACCCTCAATTTTCTAGCAAGTCATGTTTTTTACATGTACATAATGCTTGTCCACATACTAATCACCGTGTGAAATAGCTTAGCTTTCATCTGATATCAAAATTGATATTACTTCCTGGTAAATCAGGGGTCCCAAAGGCGATCGAACAAACACCATTAAAGGAAAACCTGTACTAAGAATAACTTATACACAGTGGCGTATCAGGCTTGTCCGCTCTGAGGGGGAAAATTTCCCAGTCTTGGGAAATTTTCATTCTCAGGGGGGTCAAAAGGCCAATTTTCCCGGTCAGAGGGCTAAAAAACGGCTGATTTAGCATGATTTTTGCAAATTTTTCCCGGCCAGTCGTCAGGGGGCAACCTGCCCCCCGCCTGTTACGCCACTGCTTATACAATATACGCAGTAAAAATCATCATTGATTACATATCGAGCAGTTTCATGAAAAAACAATTATACTAACCATAACATTGAATTAAAAACATCTGTCTGACCATGCGCTATTTGAAATCTGTGCTAATGTATATGGGATATGTGTTATGTGATACGGACGGCACAGTTGCGTCATACACCTTCACACGTGACGTTTGCATGTGTATTTGCTATGGCATGTTTGATGCAAATGTGCCAGCCGTATCGCATAACATGTTATACAGTAGCACAAATTTTAAATAGCGCATGGTCATCACTATGGTTAATATAATTCCGTTTTTCGATGAGAGCACTCGATATGTGGTCAATAATTCAGTATATTGTATAATATATTCGTTGTATGGGTTCTCCTTTAAAGGAACACAGGGAGATATTCTGAGGATGCATACTTTTTCTAAATTTGAATTTGATTGGTAGTAAAAATGCCTACTGAGAACATTTCAGAGGCAAAAATTAGACAGAATTTCCACAGAAAAACACCTGTGGAAATTGATGTGTTAATGATACATGTTATAACAGGTATAAACATAGATATTTTCCTTAAACGGACATAATGGCATGAAAAAACAAGTGCATCAATGATGCAGTAACCCATCAATTGGGATGGTTAGGGAATGCGTATTTGTGGGTTGTGGGTCACAGGACAGGTCATCACAGGTCAATTGACTTATAGCCACTGGTTCTTGTTGTGCCAGTGGTTTATCTGAGCAAGTTTGGTGGGCTATACAACTTCACTTGGAAGAATGTTTTTGAATTTTGGGGTCAAGTTCCAGTAGGGTCCATTGAAGATCCAAAGGGCATATTGGGCCATAAAGGCATTCTGTGCATACCATAAGAGTGTCTGTACCAATGTTTTTTATATTTTTCTCTTTAATATTATTTTACAAGGCGGTCCTTGATTTGGCTATCACCTGTGTTTTTTGATCACCCTGGATTGAATGAACCTCGGGTTTGCGGTTCCTTTGACCTTTACCGCTCCTTATGACCTTGTCATGACCTTTAAAAATTTTCGTCATCAACAATCGACCTCCACACCCCACAGCCAAGTTTCATTCACCTGGATACACCAAAAGTTTACCCCATTTGACCTTGCATGACCCCTGATGAACTTGTCGTGACCTTACTCTACCACCATATAACCAAACTCATATCCATACTCAAAGCATGGCCACGTAACCCGCAATAACGACCCCTGGATGACCTTTGACCCCCAAAATGACCCCTTGAAAAACATGAACCCAAAACGCTATGGCGAAACTCTATCACCATACCCAAACTCATATCGATACGTAAAAGCAATGGCAGCTACCTAAAACGACTCCTGAATGACCTTTGACCCAAAATACCCCTCGAAAAAATACCACAACCGCGTAACGGCGAAACTCTAACTCTACCACATATCAAAACTCATATTCATAAGTCAAAGCACACCACTTTCCCCGATAACGACCCAAATGGAATACCTTTGACCCTAAAATGACCCCCCTCGAAAACATGTACACAAAACTCGTAAGGCGAAACTCACCACCATACAAAACTCATATCCATACGTCAAGTACGGTTAAGTTCCCCCATAACGACCCCTGGATGACTTTGCAAGAGCTGCCAACATTGAGATTCGAATCAGGGAGATTGATCTTGGAATCAGGGAGATTTGATTAGAATCATGGAGATTGAAAAAAAAATAGCGAAGATATTCAGTGTAACAACACCACCTCAGAACGCGGGATACAGCCAATGGATATTGGCTTAGATCAATTGAAACTTCCACATTTAAGGAACTGTCAGTAGGAACTTCGTCCATTTGATTTTTTTTTAAAGAATACATAAAAAGGTTGAAGTAAAAGTAAACTTTAAAGGTTCGTACTTGAAAACGAAGCCACAGCATAGTGTATCAATCAATCATGAGATAGAGCTCTTAAAATAAGGCTGTCCCTAAAAACTTGACAGGGCTCCGCCGTATGACATCCCCCAGTTAATGAACTTTCAGTAACACTGAATGTAACATATTACGATTATATTTGTTTTGAAATTTTAAAAGATAATCATATTACAATCCTTGTCTACCTGGAGAACTAAGTAGTTTAATTTCAACACAAAATATAATCGTAATATGTTAAATATACTTTTCTGATGCTACGCCCTTTTAGAAGCGAAGGAACGCCGGGTTTCAAACCTTACACCTATAGATGATCCTATCGCTCTTCTACCACCCAGCTTGCTAGCTCAGTCGGTTAGAGCGTCGTGCATTAATACGAAGGTCGCCGGTTCGAATCCGGCCAAGCGCACATGGGTTTGTTTTTTTTTCAATTCAACACTATCGTGCGCTTTCCATCTCATGGAAAGATAATAATATATACAATTTTTAGGATATTCCTAGTCAAAATGTAATGAATTTCTGGCAGATGTGTCCAAAGATTTCCACCAAGTTATTGAGATGCTTACCACCCCTTATTTCAAACATTTTCCTTTCCGCTTTTAAACGAAGCGGGATATTAAAAGGTAAAAGTCAAATGTTAGGCCAATCATGTAGTGGGATCACCGTCGACACAAATATATCTAAAACCCGTCAAAAGTAAGCAAGCGTGTTTGTGTCCCAAGCGTCGCAACAGAATATAGTTCCAGTGTAAGGGTTATTAACCTATTCTGAAGTAATGCCCACCGCTGTCGCGTGAATACCCTCTTTACTTTTATCATATTTTTAGGATCGAATATTAATATCTAGAAAACCTAATATATTAAAGTGCCTTCAACTTAACTTTCAAGGACCACTTACATGTATGAATACCAGAACTGGCTTTCAATTCAACGTTTCAAGGTAACGTTAAAACGGAACGTCTTGGAACAAACATCGTTTAGAGAGGAACAGCCACGCTGGGGCAGGTATACATGTCTCGCCAATGGTCATTGTATCGAAAACAGCCAACAACTGACTCAACCAGATAAAGGTTTTCTCTAGCGTAACACCAAAATTGTTTCGCAAAGACCTCACAAAATATAACCAATATACATAAACTAAAAATTCTAAACTTCACCGTCCGAAACCAACAACCAACAAACCCAACTTTTCAATCCATCACCAGAACACTATGCATATTCAGTATAAATTGGCCATAATGGAAAAAAGGCTTGTCTTCTGCAAATTACTATACCACGATACCAAATTTCCTAAGGTACGGGACTTATTATTTTTGAAGTTTGCTTCACTAAGTAGGCAAATAGGTACTTTGCTGAAAAGTCTTTGGACTTGGGTTGCAAAAACACCCCATTTTATTAACATAACTCAAGGCTGTCTCAAGTAAAACAACTTCTTTTGTTCCATCTCTATATAGTCGGGGTCCGGGGTGCGGTCCTTATCCAGAGAAATTGGTTTACACGAATCTACTCAAGTCAAATGAACTCGCCCTTGTGTTTGACCTCGAGTCCCTGGTAAGCCCTGGTAGATATGGTAACAGCTAGGATCACCATTTCATTTTGCCGCGAAGAACCCCACTGGAACCGGTTAATAGGTGCTCACATAAACCAATAGCATTCAGTAAGAAGACGACCAGCACGGCATCAATATGTCCAAAACTTGACAAAAAGATACAAAAGTTACCCAAACTCTGCCTCCCGTCCTAAAATCAAAAACAAAACCTACTGGGCGAAATGCCCATTACCTCCAGAACATTTTTGCCAAATTTTGGGGGAAAACGGAACATAAACGGCCGACTTAGTTTCGCAAATAGATCTGAAATATTAAAACACGCCGCACTCGATGGCAATAATCCATCAAGTCAATGAATTGATGGATAAAAAATGGACATATGAAAAGTGACCCTTACTGAAACACTTTCGAGTTTGGAACATATTTGGATGTTTAATTCGGTAAAAACAGGGAGAGTTTCGGGGGGAGGTGAGTTTCCTGGAACAAGGATGCTGACATTTCTGCCAAGAATTTACTCAAACTTGAAAAGAAGCAGTTTCAATCAGCTCACAACCATTGCTATTGTATAGGGCTAATCCTGCTAATACATCCATCTTTCACTTGCCAGATAATATCTTACTACAAGCCATAGTACAAGCCTGAAATCCCAGTCTGAATGTTTTTGGATTGTGTTGCAAACATGCAAGATACACTGTAAAATCTTTCAGGGCTGTGAACACACCTTGCTTTTCTGTTCTGAAATTGCCACAAACTCCACCTCCCCCCTGGAACTCTTCCTTTTTTACAGAATGGCAACATCCAAATTGTTTTCGAACTTGTGGAAGTGAATTTCAGTAAGGGTCTTTTCATGGGTTGACGAATTACTAACCCTGGTCAATCGTGACCCGGATGAATTCATCAGACTTGTACGGAATAAAAACTGCATAAAATCTGCAGTTTATTCCGTACAAGTCTTATGAATTCATCAGGGTCACTATGACCCATGGTCGCTAAGTTGTCACACCCCCTTTTCATTTTCAATTTTTTTTCATGCCATTATGTCTCTCCCTTTAAGTAACCAGGTTTGCACAGGATCAAAATGAACAACTTTTTTTTTGTTGGCCTCTTTGTTGGAATGAAAAACATAAAAATATTTGTAACACATCTCAAGTACAAACGGTTTGAGTGATTAATTATGTTGACAACTGACCGTAACCCCTGAAACGTGATTCTTATGTTCCGCAAGTGGTGCCTATAAGGATAAGGGGGCCAAAACAACGTTTGTACAAGGGGGTCAACTTTGTAAATTGATCCAATCATGTTGACAAGCACACCATGTTATGTGTCTAACCATAAGGATTCAGAAAAGGTATAGTTTGTAATATGTACAGCCTCAAAGTTTTCAGAGTTATACGCTAAAAAACACCAAAAATCAATAAAAGGGTCATTTTCAGTGTGTACAGGGGTCAAATTTTAAATTGCCCTCGATTTGGTCAAAAATGGTGCACATTATTGGTGGATCTCATAGGATACAATTAAGGATATTTTTGAGGGTCTCCCAAATGCTTGCTGTAAGAAAGTAGGGGGGTACAAGATCAAGCCCACTTGAATCAGGGATGTTGACCTTCTGTGCCCCCTACTCGGAAAGGTAAGCATTTAAATATAGTCAAACTATTCCTTAATTTTAATCCTATGAACTCACCAATAATTTGCACCATTTTTATCCAAATCGAGGCAACTTTAAAATTTGACCCCTGTACAACTGAAGTTGACCCTTATTATTGATTTTTGCTGTTGGTTAGCCTATAACTTTCGAAACTTTAGGCTGTACATATTACAAACTATACCTTTTCTGATTCTCTTATGGTTGACACATAACATGGTTGTCTTTTCAACATGGGATGGACAATTTAAAAATTTTTTGACCCCTTTACAACTTTGTTTTGTGCCCCCTCTCCTTAAGGCACCCTTGCGGCACATAATAATCACGTTTCAGGGGTTCCGGTCAGTCTGTCAACATATTAATCACTCAAACCTTTTGTACTTGAGGATGTTGTTACAATGTTGCTAGCTCCAGGGCCGTGTATAAGTCTTTAAACATCTTCATAACGTGGTCGTACAAGACATTACTAATCAGTGATTTATCCGAAATAGGAAAATATTTGAAATTTTGCAGGAATAGCTTAAAAGTGACAGTCATAACTGTAATTCTCAATGTTAAAACCTTTTTCCAACTGAGATTGACCGAAAACACAGAAACGGCCTTTTTTCAGAGATACTATCTCCATCAATTACGTGTAGTAGTAAGTGTCCGAAACGGACACTAATGACTAAACATCCAATTTTGTCTTGTTAGGTAAACCAGGGGTTGAGAAGAGTTGCTTTGGTCGTATCATTGCAGGGTATGTTAGGATACCTATACTTGTTACAGATAATTCCCAAATCTGAATTTTGGATGATTTTTTCGATTTACTGATTTACAAATCACTGTAGTGCTTACATTAGTTTGTTCTACATTGACAGTCATTTTCAAGATCAAAGTTCACATTAACTGATTACAAGAGGCACTTTCCTTATAAGGCATGCGTGCAATACTACGCTTCTGTCATATCAGTAGAGAACACAATAGACGTAAATCGGAACAAGCACCTTTAAGCTGCACAAGTCAAAAGACAAACACATTAAATCATATAGGAGAACACAACACTTTATTTAATACTGGACACCAATTGTTTCTGATAACCAATAACAATGATTGATACACAGCAAGTGCCTCACATTTGCCCAAGTTACAAGTCCAGGTAGGTCAAGTGATTGTGGTAGTTAAGTATTCATCTTTGCTGTGGCATACAAGGAACATTAGTCCTTCCAAAGCAATGTGTGATCTGCTGGGATGGATTTCATAAAGATTTCAACACATCCAGGGTTATACATGTAGCTAGGCTACTCGGAGTGCCGGTTGTAAATCTTAGAATTTGCTACATTTATGGAGTCTGGACAAACTATGAGTTTATTTGCTAATTTATGTGGTAATTTTTCAATTCACTGAAGTGCCGGTTGGCAACCTCCCAAATGACCTTCTGTGCCGGTCGGTGTGAACAAGTGCCGGTCATGGCCGACCACCGCCGACTGGCGTAGCTATATCCCTGAACACATCGTAGACCCGATGCATCGTAAGTTACTGTTAGTAATCCCCATTACTTACAATGCATTTGACTAGGGTTTATGTTGTGTCACAAGTCTTTTTGAAATCCACTCCGTCACATCAAGAGCTACATTTGTCATCAGGAGTCCATCATTCAGGATCATGACCACTGAAGATAAATCTTGCAACATTTATTTTGATTTTTAATACTTAGAATTAGCTTTCAAAAGCCTTACCTACTATTTTCTATATTTCATCTGTTATTTTTCTGAATTAGAACTGTGTTCTGGAACAAATTGAACTTCTTAATGTGAGAGGTACCACATACTTGTGATGCATCCTATCAAAATGCCTCTTATTGGCCTTGTCCAGCAATTCATTTTCCTCCTAGCTGATGACAACACATAGCAGGTGATCAGAACAGGTGGTGATCAGTACAATGGGTGGTACTTATTAAAGGCACTATCAGTGATTTCACAGAAAGAGTCAAAATATTTGAAATTTGCAAGAGGAGCTTTAATGTGAAGGATAAATATGTATAATTTACATAACTTATTTTTTCCAACTGAGAAATTGATAGAGATGGGAGAAAACAGCAGTATTAAACGATATGAATCTCCATTGAATTACATGTTTGTAGTAAGTGTCCGGTTACGGGACAGTAAGGACCTAAAAAATCTGATCTTGTCCTTATGGTGCTTTTGTCCTACAACTTGTGAGGTATATTAGGATCCTAAACTTGTTACAACATGCAAAACATCTGATTCTCTGATTTTTTCTGATTTATCAAATCACTGATGATGCCTCTTGAATTATTTGATGCTTGTTGTTTGTAGCTGTTATTTGGGGAAAGTGCTAATGAGATGTGAGAACATCAGGAAAACCTCTTAATGTTCACCAACAAAATAAATATTGGAGGAATGTGAATAACTGATATCAAATTTTTTTCCAGAAACTAAATACGCACAGGTATTGTGCTTCAAAACTTTGTATATGATTGATATTAAGAAAAGTAATAGGACTTAAAAACTCTGTTTTGCACTCAAAATCAAAAATAATAAGGATTACTGAAAATGGGAACACAGCATGGCAATCACTAGAAACACTTCAATTTGTAGTTTCAAATTGTTCAAGGTAAGCATAAGGAGGTCATTATTTTATTAGTCTTTAGGCGAAATTTGAATCCTCCAGATATATTTGGCTTTGTTTAAAGAAATACGATGTAGTTATCCAGTAAAAAGATCTCTCCTATATACTGGGACATTTGCCCTATACAGAACCATTGCACTTTCCCACCACAATGTTTTTGCAAAAGTGAACAAATCATGTCGCATGCCACCACCTTTTTTCAAACCCACAATATATGTAAATGCAGAGGCTGGCACGATGAGATGATGGATTTGACTCATGATGGCTCTCTTTTGCAATGCACTGTAAATGGTCGTACTCCTATAGGCATTTAACTTCCACTAGTCAGTGACGTCACCACGCTCAGGCAGGCATTTCACACGCCGCATCTTAGTTACCGGCTTATAAAATGCGGGCATGTGTGTGAGCCAGCGCTTTCAATCAATGCTCGCGATTTAATGTTGCAGCCACTGAATATCGCACTAACGCACTTTGGAAAACAACTCGAGGAAAAATAAATGCACTATAGTCGCATTTCCAAGCTACCCTTTTCAAGAGTTTAAACAAATCACAAGAAATCTCATCTTGAAAATCCTATTCAATCACAAAGATCCTTTTTTTAAAAAAAGTTTCAGATGTTTCTGGTAGAAGTGCTAGTTTGTTTCACATGCACATGCACACAAATTGTTGGTTTGGGTATGCATTGCTATTCGTCATTTTCCATAGTCGGGATTGTTTTCTCTCCGATTGTTCATGCAGAGGTTCATAGCTGAGATACAGTACCACCCGCCGTACACGGGTAATTGCTAGTGCTGGCGAAAAAAGAAAAAAACAAGGGGGGGACATTATTATTTTTAATATTAAGGTCTGTAAGCTGCTAAAATCTCTTTTAAAACAGTTTTTGTTGAAATCAAGATCAACGATTCCTTGGAAATCTTGTTTTAAGCTTATAACAAGCCTTAACCCCCGGGTGCTACCGTCATCTATCAACATCTAAGCACTCTTATGATTGGTTACTTGGAAGTACATCTTGTTATGAGCAAATATGAGATACTTATTAGAGAATGGCGGGTTATTGGTTTTGATGGTATTAAACTCGGAGGTTTATCTCATGTTGTGTCCCTGTTTCATGAGGCAATCAGGACTGGCTGTATCCTTAGGTGGTGTGCCCAGGAGGTTAAAAAAAATTTGTGTGTTTCTCCCATTTGAATTCTTCCATATGGAGACCACCATCAGCAGTCCCCGAATATTGTTCCCCATTGACCATTTCTAGAAAATGAATGCCAGTAGTGTTTTTAGCCATTCTGAACAATAGTTTAGTACTTCTTCTAACTTACGTGGAACAACTCGTAATCCGGACTCCTTGAACCGCCTCCACAAATTGGGTACCCCATCCGATACAAAACCAGCGAAGGCTTTCTGTTCAAAAGGTGATAGCGTGTAAGAGATCACATTTCTGTACTTTGTCAGGTTACCAAAATGGCGCCCCATTGTCACCTGGAAAACAAAACAAAAAAAAACAACATCCTAACAAAATCTGTTTGAAAAAGTTAAATTATGACTTTTCTTGACTTTTGGCATGACCTATTGTTTTTTACACATTTATCGATCAAGATGTGCAAGATAAATTGACTCAAATTTATTCCAAGAGTGAAATACACAGCTAGAACATATCAGAGGTCAACCTGTTTACACCACAATTGAGCCTTAGGCCAGTGGTTCTTCTGACCCAAGTATGATATAAAATTGGATGGATTGGAGCACAATACTCCAAGTAATTGGTCGAGCTATGAGTTTTAAAAACATTTTTTTTTTAAAACTCATAGCAATTACTTGGGAGTATTGTGAGAAAAAAATTCATACAATTTAATCATTATTTTAGTTTTCAGAATCTTGTGTCCTTTATTACCACTAGCGCGGGCTCCCGCTAGTTGAGTGAGGGAGCAATCCCTAAAATGGAAGCCATCACTGAAACAGAAACGATCACTAAAACTGAAGTGATTTATCACTGAAACTGAAGTGATAACTGACACCACCGCAACCAAACCAGTGAAATATGCATTGGAATGACAACACTTCAAACTCCAGTATAAATTACCCGTCATCCTGAAGTTTAGGACTCCCCAAGTCACAATATCCTCCCATATAAAGTTCTTGTCATCGTGCAGTTTATGACTTCCCCCGTCACAACATCCCGTGATTGTAATTTTTTTTTGTAACTCAAGTTCCCGTAGTTTCTAACATTATCCTGTAGCTTAGGCCTACGTAGTTTCCTATTTTCTAAATACTAAAACGTCAATATTTTATCCCGTAACTTTCGGTTTAATCTTTTCTCTTCTCAAAACTACTCCCTGTGTGTGTGTTATTGACTTTTTTGCACTAAGGCGCTTGTTAATTGCGTACTGCATACAGCGTCTCATGCAATAAGACGCCCGTTACAACACGCAACGCGTACATGCTTGTTAGTAACAGTTATAAACAAATGGGCGGATTTCCATAGCAACCCATCACATTTTCACTGATTTTTCAGCCATTTCTGAACGGATTTTGTCCGAATATATTTTAGAACACCCAGCCGGGTAAACATCAATCTTTCATGTGAATTTGGCGCAATATGGATCGAAACTGACGGAGCCTTTTGCAAAGATACACACATACAACATTAGTCAAATTATAGTATAATACACTATTTCATTTTGCAAATGTAAATATGCTCAACCAGAAACTAACCAGACACGGTGGGACTTTTGTATTGCCTTCTATTGCTGTTCTGACGTGTTATAGTGGACACCCTAACCCCCATGATGTGTTAAGGGTTAATACATTTTCAATCCTGAAATTTGATGGATGATAGACCTAATTTTGTTATTAACCCTAACCCATCCGAGAGTCAATGAGAATCATTCAAAATTTCCAAGGGTCGCCAATTGATTCTCATTGACTCTCTGACGTCAAAAACTATACCTGAAATGATTCTCATTGATTCTTGGACATCTTCCCTGCCCATAAAACACCCCATTGACTCTGGTTGATTCTCGGCCAACTTCCCCGCAGGAGAAGTTGAAAACCAAATGATTCTCATTGACTTTGACACGTCCACGCATGTAAATATTAATTTACGTCGCCATGTTGTATCCCACGATGCACTGCCTACCAGACGTCCTACAGGGTTTTTCCCCCACTGTAGGCTTATTCGGGCCAGTGGCGTAAATGACCAGCGAGGGGAGGGTGCAGACTGCCCCACGGACAACTAAAATGGGGACAGAGAAGCTAAAAAATGGGGACGGGAAGAAGAGGGAGAAAGAGAAGGAGAAGGGAAAAGAGAGAAAAGGGGAAGGAGAAGGGAAAAGAGATAAGAAAAGGGGAAGGAGAAAATAGTGTGTTGTGTGTCATTGATTCTCAGCCATTATACCGGCAGAACAACCATGATTCTGGTTGACTTTCTGACATTTTGCCGGCAGAACACCCAATGATTTGTTGACTCGGCCGTGAACGACTTTATACCAGTTATTCCTCTGCGGGGAAAACGTCCGAGAGTCACTGAAAGACAACAAATTTAAGGATCTTATCTTAAAACGGCTTTGGCAGGATAATTTAGTCTCCTTGAAAGGACAATTTATATTTATTTAGATCCTCTTGATTGCTTGACAATTTGTTTTGTTTTAGCTGCTCATCTATTGCTCCCCTTAAAAGTCACAGGAGAGTTCTTTGTCGCTCCCCCTGCTCATTTTAAAAGGCAGTCAGGGCATTTCGTGATCCACAACCTCCTACTTACCTCAAAAAAGTTAAGATTTTTATATCATCTGAACTAGGGCTGGGATTTTCGGGTATGTACCCGGGTGCTCGATGTAATTTTTCGGGTGGGCATCGGGTACCCGAAATGACTGCAATTACCAATTGACTGTACAAAATATCTAACTTTCAGACAGCTTTTACATTATTTTCACCAAAGTTTTATCAACCAATTTTTGTTATTATTTATTGCATCAAAAACCCTTACACTAGCCCATGAAAAATAGTACACATTGAAATATATCTGACCTAATTTCATGATTTTACGTCTTTTTTTAATAGTGCAATGGCCCTTCACATGCACTCCCAAAGGGAAATTAGTAGTGGAGTATTAGAGAGTTCTGAACTTTGAAGGGTCATGGGGTAATTAGTTCTCAATATGTCCATTCTGGGCTGTGTATAGGATGATATTGAGCCACCCCATAATGCATTGCAATATGCTTATGTTGTACAGTACAAAACATATGTAAGTACGTCAGGATAAGAAATGTCTACTTTAGGAACCACACGCCATTTCATGATCATGCTAAAAATTACCAAAGTACTTTGCTTTGTGGGCTCAAGTCAGTGGTTTTTATGTGTTAAGAATAGAATTTTTCTGTGTTCACATACCTTAATATGGGTTAAAATAACAAGGTGAAAACAATTTTTGAAAAATGGTGAAAACATTGCTTTTTGTCAACTCAAGGTTTTTGGCTCGAACAACCACTAAAATTGCAACTATTTTTATCGAACTCACCTGTATCGACGAATCTATAAATCTGTTAAGTAGCCAACGAGGTTAAATTGTTGGGAGGGCAGGGCTTCAATATGAGGGAAATTATGGGGTAAAACTGAAACATGGTTGCAAAGAAATGGCTGCCATTGCGAGAAATCATGGAACCAAACTCCCGAGAAAAACGAGCGCTCATTGGTTGATTTTTTCCAGATTTTCCATCACAGTCTCTGATTGGGTAAAAGTCCGAAAAACTCTACGGGGGAGTAGAGACGACTATCAAATTAGCAGGGGAACAAAGTTGTTTTTGTCGAGCGTAATGGAACTGCGTGAAGCACTTGTGAGCTAGCGTGTCAAGGATCGCAGTACAATAAACGGGATACGCACTGCATACGCATTTATTTGGACGCCTCACATTTGCCCGTCTGTAGCCCAGAATGCATCAAAGCCTGGGAGGAGGGTCGAAGCTCGACACTCTTGACAGCAGCTGCTAGCTTCAATGCTGATGTTCGTTGAAAGTGCACCAAAAAAGCAGGTAAAATTACTTTTTTTGAGCAAATTAAGCTGCATAAATAGATGTAGATGCAAAACATAAGGGGAGCTATTTAATCTTGATGCTAAAGATTAAGCTTGATGCTCAACTATTAAATAGTAATAACCCTATATTTGTCGAGGGACCGACAGGATCGCCCTATTTTCAAATATTCTAAAACTCAAATTTAAATTATATTTTTGTTCTATTCTTAAGGTCCGTTCACACTTTAAGAAGTATACTTTACTTTAAGTGTTGCAATGCAGTCTACCAAAATTGTCACTGCAATCACTTGCAGTATTGCAACGCAATGCAGTACTGCAACCAAGTTAAAATTATTTTAACTGGCGATGCAGCAAGATGCAGTGGAGTGCAGTCAGTGTTGCAGTATGCCAAATTTCCGCAAGTTTACTGCAACGTACTGCAACCCGTGACCTGCAGTGACCTGGGTTGACCTGCAGTAAAGGTTCGTTCATACTACGCTGCACTGCGCAGTGCAGTGCCGATATATCGATCACTTGCTGCAGCAACTCAACGTAACCTGCTGCAGCTGCAGTTAAAATAAATTTAACTCGGTTGCAGTACCGCAATGCAGTATACTGGACAGAGACCGAATTCGAGCACTGCAACTCACAGCAACGCATGTTGCAGTGTAGTACGAACGAACCTTAAATCGATTAGGAGTGCAGCGGAAGTGACAGAACATTGCAGTAAATTTACTGCACAGCAATGCAGTGCAGTGGAAGTATGAACGGACCTTTAGTCTTCATGTCTTGACGTATTCTTTAGTTACCATTGTAGCCGGACTACGAGTACGGCACACAGACTAGTACAAATACACTGAATTACCAGAGCTGAGTGACCTACTGACCTAGGCCTATAGCCGGGAGCGGACATCCGGGAGTTAAAAAAAATCTGCTTGGTAACGGCAT